>JAXDDW010000002.1:7410000-7490000 GCA_034670385.1 Hoplostethus mediterraneus
AAGATCTGGAAAAACCTGACTGGGTTACTCACTGCACCCCTAAAAGCAACCCCTTAATCATAACTATGACTTCTCTCCATCATTGGTTTGTTGCCAATTTACCTCATGGCAAAATCCCATCTGAGTTATTCCCCACCAAACCCGCTCCATAGCTCCCAATTCTAAAATTTGACAGCCTCTGGAAAGGTGAAGTTCAAGTTGTTCTCACTCAAAAGTCTCTCAAATGCAGTGTTAACAGACAGTATGAAACATACCCCAAAGACACATATCAGTTTTGGCTAAAAACAGTGTTGAGTGGGAAAACATTCAGAACCCCTTGTGGACCAATATGTTTGAAACTCCCTCTCCAGAGAAGTGGTACTACTGCTGTCTATCTATGTTTTATTGTTTTTTATTTTATTGTGTTGTTGTTCTTTTATATCAGCAATTACCCTATCCTGAATTTCATCCCGGGGGAATAATTGCTGTAAACACGATGGTAAGTAATTAAAGGTCATATATTACACATAGACAAGGGGCTTGTGGGGTTCACAGATTTAGCTAGGTTTAACATGCACATGCACATGCACATGCACACAAGAACAGAGAAATAGTTGAGCGAATCCATGACTAGACTGTCTTGTCTTGGTACGTTGGAGGAACATGCATGCAAACTTCAACTGATATAAAAGACATAGACCAATATCAATGCCCTAGAGTTGCAAAATTTTGAGCTCCATTTCTCAACTCAAAATTGAATACAGCTTTTAGGGTTTTTCTACAAATAAATTCAGATTTATTTTCTTCCCTACAGTGTTTAAGATTGTGTCTATTTAATCTCCCGGTTCCCTCCTATAACTGCTCCTTCACTGTAAGCCTAAAAAGTTAGTATTTCTCATTCCTGTGGGGGGTCCGGTCTCAGTATGACAACCCACTGCTAGGTTCGCCAAACTCTTAAATCACTCTGAACATAATCCATAGGTTCGTTTTTTTTTTACTTCAACAAAAACATAGTTGGATACAGCACATACCTATCTCTCAACTGAATTTAAACCCCAAACTTGGACACCAACGATCCCCTGTACGTGGTGAACATTTATCAAGTTTCATTTTACATACTGTTGTACAAAGAGCTGAGTGTTCTGGGAACCTGCTGCAGGGGACAGACCTCAGAGCCCACACGATCTGCATATGTGTGTGCCTCACACCCCGCCGTACCTGTGAGAAGATTTTTTTTCTGCTTCTTTTTATTTTTAAATATATATTTCTGAGGTCAGCGTAACATAGTGTTCATAGAGGGGAACTGGGTTGGTGGTTATGCAAGGTTAGTTTCATAAAATTAAAAATAGAAACCTGTTGAAGATTATTCTCACCTTCAATATGAAGCAATGTAGATTTCATCCACAAGCACATACAAAAAATCCCCCAAATCCCCCAAATTTGGCGTTTTCAATCACCGTTTCCTTTGTGAAAATGACCAGGAGGACATCCTTCATCCTCCGTGGAAGTTGAAGAAATTACCTTGATAAAAACTTTTTTACCACTCTTACCTGCAACCCCCTGTGGCACCTCACCCCTGCCACACACACACACACACACACACACACACACACACACACACACACACACTCAGGAGAACCCTTCTTCCAAATGGGATATGACAATCCAATCAGGCATGGAATCATGCTAAAACACAGAGTAAAGAAGGCCAATTACAGAGCATTTTGCTGGACGCTGATTAGTGCGTGTTACCCCCGGGCTACGGCGAGGTAAACAGACGCGGTGACCGACAGCGTGTTGACGTCCTCCCTTCACTTCACTTGCCCGACCGGATGAGGGATGACAAGTCAGCGTGCGTAATCTGTTAAAGGTAGAATAACAAATACCAAAGTGCCACTTCGGTTCCTCCGTCCCCCGGCAGCCGTTTCCACCCCTGGAGGGCAATTTGGACCAAGATTTATTAGACATAATTAACTGACTGTGCTGCTCCTGTCCTAGCCCTGATATTTAATTTGCTCACTTAAACAAAAGGGAGTCTAATAGGATGTGTATATTCTGTGTGAATGCCTTTTGTTAGACTTACAGCTCTGCTTTCCCAACTATATCAGACTTAAGTTAGCACGTCGTTGCACTATATGCAGGTATGAGCGAGCGTGCACTTATGCACACTGTACACACATTGTTGTGGGTCTTTGATTTCAAAAGCCCATCAAGGTTTGACACTGTGAGTGGTTGGCGCCTGATTGTTCTTTCTTTAGAAGTCAGTGAAACCTACTGAGACAGTGAGCTGCAGCGTGTCAATATGAATGTCTTGGTCGTTATTTGGAAAGTTTTGACCTATAAATTTGCAAAACATCTTGCAAAATGGCAAATGATTATATATATTATATTATGTACATTTGACTAATCTGTGTCTCTACCATTTCTATCTCAGCAGTGGTGTAACAATTTGCAAATGCTCCTGCACAGTAAGACTTTGAGCTTCTATCACACAGCTCTTGAATGTGCAATTGGCCGATCACTTCAAAGCGAAGTGCAAACAGAATTCTGAAGTTATCTGAATAAAGTGGTTCATTTACCTTGCTTGCCAGTCAATTTCAACAAATATTTCCACAACAAAGACATAATTATGTAATTCTAGCAGAGCAAACCCATATTCCACTCTCAAATACCTCACAGCTAAAGTGCCCTCATTCTGTCATCCTGCGCAGTTGTAGAGGTAGAGTAGGTCTACGCACAGTAACCAGATAGGACAAAAGGCCATTCAGCTAAGCTTCAACATCAATCGAAAGCAAATTGGCATGTGATAGTAGTTTACCGGTTGACAAAGGAGACATCGGTCAAAATTGTTTGTAGATTGATTGTAAATTTGCTGTGAATATTAAACCTTAACTACGATTCCTCCAAAATGGGACAGAAAGTGATTAGGGATTTAACTACTCCAGCTTGCAACGACAGCAGAAGGAAGATGACTCCAATTAAATGTGATGTAACAACAACCGTTTTCTTTTGAAGACAGTGTCACTCTTATCTGAAGGATACAATCTGAAAGATGAAAGATTTCTTTTTATGGTGGTTTGTTGGTGGTGTGATAGCTGTTTGTGGTAACAAAGCAGGGGTGGAAAGGAAAGGTAAGGAAGGAAAGGTAGGGTGTTCGTTGCGGTGGTTGTGGTGGTGTTAGTAGGGTGTGTATACAGGTCTGTCTGTCTGTCTGTCTTTCTTTCTAAGTGTGTTTGTCCTTTCTTTGTAAGTGTGTTGGAAACCCCCTCTCAGTCCTGACTGTCTGTCCAGCTGCTCTGCAAGGAGACAGGAGTGTTGAAACACTTCACTTCCTAAGATGCAGCAGACAGCAGGGTCTGCTTGGCTCTTGGCCAACCATTTGTAAGTATATATATATGTGTGTGTGTGTGTGTGTGTGTGTGTGTGTGTGTGTGTGTGTGTGTGTGTGTGTGTGCCCACGCACCCCGGCGTGTGTGAGGGGTTGGATGTGTGAAGGGGGTTAGTGATAATACATGATTCACTTTTGTCATCTTTTTTTGTCTCTCAGTGGTCAGAGTCCTATTGTGTGACACCCAATTACTATACAGGAAAGGCCGTGCAGTCCGTGGTAGCTTCCTTTACATGTGGACTTCCTGTTTCACTTCCTCTAAAACAGAGACAAGGTTTTCGGTGGACTCAGTTTCTTCTATCATTACAGTTTCATGTACATCAGTGAAGAAGCACTTTTTTTTTATTGAAGACAGATCTGAAATCAAGTTTATTATTTATTTATATCTAGTTTGTGCATTTTTATGTTATATTTGCACAGATTCTTTCATGTAGTGGTGATGGAGACTGCACATTTAGCATATGAGACATTTTGGTAAAACTCTTGTCGTATATATTACATTTGTAACATGCATTATATGGTAATATTTGTCTACACACATGTGTGAGAGAGAAAGATCGCAAATGCGTACAATATCTGAGTGTGTGTGTGTGTGTGTGTCATACATACGCGCATGAGTGTGTGGCTGCACATGTACATGAATGCACATGTGTGTAATGACAAAACTGAGACCGGGGATGCCCTGCAGCTGCTTGTTCCATCTGACGAGGCAGAGTCAGCCTCTGATAGATTCCGACTACCTTGCCTTAACCTTAATTTGCCAGGATGCGGCATGTCAAACAGCCCCGGGACCAATGGAATCTGTCAACCAACTTCAGACTGTGTATTGTTTCTTTCTGTGCCGTAACAAAGGGGTTCAAACATGCATCCACTCAAGCAGCAAGAGATTACCCATCCTCTCTTGTCTGCATGTCTCTTTAATAGGGCTTTGAGGGAGGTGTGCTTTCCTCCAAGGTAGCCAATGATGGGACTTAATTCAAAGGGAGGGAGTTATTAAAAGCTCAGTGTAATTTGTTTTTAAATGTTTCCTTAATGCACCAACCTGTCGAGACATTTCTAGTAAAATAATGTAAAAGCCTGACAATCTCTGCTTATGAAAGACCTAAAGATTTAAACTCCACAAAGTAGATGAAGAATGTGAGTATTTCATATCCTTGGGCTCATTGTTGTCGAGTTAAATGAATCTAACTCCTATCCAGTAATGCTGGTATTAATGTCCACCGACCTTCATGTCAACGTACAGTAACTGCTCTCTGCACACTGTGTGTTCGTAGGATTGTGTTTTAAGATTTTGTGTAATGTCTGTCTCATTGTCCTCCTGTAACTTTATTTTTTTTCCTACGCAGATGTCGAAGGGCAGGGTGAAGCCAGTCCTGAACAGTTGATCAGGCAGCCATGTGGTTGTGTACCCCCCCTAATGCCGGGTTGTCAAGATGAACAGACAGAGACAGACACTCTCACTTCCTCAATTTGGCACATGTACCAGTTTTTGACGTTTAGCTTGAAATCCGCCCAAGTCTTGACAATAGGTACAATATAATTTCTTCATCTTATTTACTTACACCATGACAGACAATGTGTGTGCGCATGTGTGCATGACTGCGAGTGTGTGTGCACGCATGCATGTGTGCACGCGCATGTTTGTGGGTGTCTTACTACAGCTGTGTGCTTCTTTCCACAGAGCTCCTCTGTGGTTGCCTTCTTAGCCCTCAACGCCGGAAGTCCCCCCACCAGTCGCATGTGACATTGGTTCCCGACACCCTCTTGTTTACAGTGACTGCAGACGGACGTGGCTCCCTTCAGAAACGTTTGTCCTTAGTAAAAGAGGAGGGGTTTGTCCTTCCAGGCCTCTTGGGAAATGGTCCACGGCTCTCGTTAAGCAGCTCCTGACCACACTGAAAACACAGCCCTGTCCACAACAGATGTTTGTTTTGCGTCGACTCTGCTCTGTTGCGCTTGGAGAATAAGAATAGAATCCTTATGGAACCCGCTGTCCACATGCGCCACTTTGCTGTGGAGAGTGTGGTCGGTGGATTGTATCAACAGCGAAAATTATCCCCAGACTCCTTTTTTCATGTCATACTGTAGTACAAGATTTCACAGGTGCTCTCATGCTCAGACTAGGCACACCCATGCAAACTGCAATTAACTTGGTTCATTGTATTGTTGTTGCTGGAGTACAGTACTGCTGTATTATTCTAACATACTTCTTTCTAAAAACTAACATGAGAATAAATAACGCAAAATATTGCATTTATGCTAGGAAATAATTGTAGAGAATATCCATCCATATTATTTCTTAAATAAAGTATTGTTTCACAAATGTTTGTGCGATGAAAATCGTTGCATAGCCTTAAAAGAATAAGGGAAACAGGGAGATGAGTAGAAAGAAAGAAAGCCAAGTGGAGGAAAGGGAAATATGGCCTAGAATATTACCACCAGCCGGGTCATTAATGAGCATTGCTCATGCTGTCATGGCAACTATTATCACAGTGATGTCGCTAATGGCATCTGAGACAGGGCAAGAGAAATATGTGAAAATTATTGTCACATTCAATTAGGATCCTTTCCTCTGAACTCAGCTGGTCCTCCTCCAGGCCCCTCATTGATTAGCTATCAAATTGAATGAAGAATGGGAGTGCTGGAACTCAGACACCCTGATGTGAGAGTCATCACAGGTTCCAGACACTTACAGATAGAAGAAGGCTGACCCCATCGAGCAACCTTAATCAACATCATTACTGACATATTTATCTTTGTAATGCTACAAACTATCATCTGCACTCATAATTGTTCTGACAATGCCTAAGATGGCTGGCTTTACAGTGCAACGCATTTCACTATATTGGAGGTTCAAATCAGTGTACAGTCAAGTTAGGACTGTTTCAACTTGATTTTCTAAGCATTGCCAATTACATTTGACATTAGTTCTGACAATCATCAAGTACAACGTATGGAATAAAACGTTTTCACAAAAAAAAGCTTTTCGCTACCAGGTGGTATTTGCTTTGTCTAGGCCTCTCATCACTTAAGCTGGATACCAGTAAATAATCAAGCAGAGGTTAAGGAAGTGGGCTTGAATCTTGAGAATGATGTCAGCTTAATGAGAACCATATTGGCCTGACAGGCAGGTGGTTTGCTGAACGGGAACAAGTGAAAAACAGAGTGCATGTTTAAGAGCTGGGTGCTGGAATAATCCGGATTGATGAGTCCCGTTTGGTCAACATGTTTGTGCGCTCTGGAATGCATGAGGTTGTGGCGGCGGGCCACATTAGAGAGGCCGGCCTGGATGGCCAGATTCCTGTGGTCAGACAACGACAGAGCTTCTTGCCCCCGTTTCAGAAAAAAAGCAAAACCTCACTGATGTTTGCTGGCCTGCAGTCGACAATAAACTCTCAACTCAGAGCACACTTAGCTAGCCTTTGAATTTCCTGACCAATTTAACATAGAGGTATATATGTTCCAATATAACAAGCCTGGCTCTCATTATGTTACCCAAATGGAAAGTTGTCCATAAAAGACAGGATTTTGAAACGGACGCGTGTTAATAAGTACGCGTAAGGGCATTTCTTTCTCTGTGAATGAATGTCAGTAAGGTTCGGATCATGTGTATATTTAGATTAATAAGCCACCATGTCTGCAACCTGACTGTGAACTACAGACTACATCACAGCCATGCCAAAACTAACCATTAAGGTTGTTGGGATTGTATCATTGTCCCATTCCCTTTCAAGATCATGTGACGGCAATAATTGCAGGTTATCGTGTGTATGTCTTCAGGAAATTTAAGTCCATAGAAAATTGATTTATTGGACAATGTGGCCTGTGTGTCTATGTTCAGGGCTTTTAAAGTGAAGTTGGATTTTCTATAAGGTAAAGCTGATTCATATGTTACTCTCAGGATATTCTACAATCGCACTCCATCCACATACAAATGTAATCCAGTTCGGAAGCAGCAGCCATAATGGTCAGTGTTAGCAGAGTGATGGCAGAGGAAACATCGTGTATCAGAGTCTCTGGAACACATCCGAGACCTCAGAGGGCATTTATGCCAGTCTAAACTGGATCCATGATCCTCTCAGCCCCAGGGGGCCAGGCCGTGATTCTCACCCAGGGATGGTTGGCTTCCCATGGGACTTGCGTGCTCCATTCTTTGGCTCTGTCATCCAGCCCTGGAGGCTCTTAAGGGATCGTCTAGTTTGTCTGGGTGGGGGCAGGCGGTCAGGTCTGTGGTGGCTGGGGAAATAGCGGTCTGCCGCCTTCATTCTGTAGCAAAGATCATGATCAGGGTCAAAGAAAGAGATAGAACAATATGTTTGCCTTTCTTCTGATGTAAACAAGAGCTTTTGATGTTTAGTGTGTTTTTGGATGTGGGTTTAACATGGTTGAAAAGTGCCTTCCTGTCTGGAACTTGCGGACAACTTGTCACTAGTGTCTTTGCAGCACATCTTTACTTCCTTTGTCTTTCTTTTTCTCATTTGGAAAAGTCGCACCTCATGAGGCCGTAGAGCCCAGCGCCAAAAATATTTTATTCCTTTATGCACTGTAACCTCTGCAGTGTTGCAGGTGTAAAATATTTTCTTAAGTTGCATGGGCATTGTTCAGATCTTTGAATATTAGGTTATGTTGAATGGCCAGGCTTACAAATGGTGCAGACCAAATAGCTGCTATTACTCCAAATAGTCATCCACAGCACACAGCATGACGCTGTGTGCACGAAAAGGCTTTTCATTTGAAATGAGGGCTTGCAAATTACTCACTGGCCAAAAACCCAAATTATATGAAGTGAAGCAAACCTACTGCTTTCTCGCGAATGGTAAATTCTTTTGATTCTTGCGGATGCTTTTGAAGATTTCTCCTTCCTTATTTAAACTGTGGCAGTTTAGTGAAAGTGGTGTTTTTGGAGTCGACGGATACGGTGATTGAGATCTAATAACCACAACAACATCATTAGAGTCATTACTGTAAACTCTTCTCCATTTGACAAAGGCACCAATGCCATGCAAAAACTTCATCACGGGTCAGGAAGTCATGAGTCTAAGCGTTTATTCTTCTTCTCCTCAAATTGAAACAAATCAAACTTTTCCAAACTGACAAGCAACTGTAAAATGCTGCAACCTGCCACTCATAATGAATGACATCCCTTACCCATTTGACTTCAGCCAAGCTCAGGCTAATATTATTACAGATAAATAAAGAGGATGTGTAATAATCCATACATGTTATTATCCCATTATGAAATCCTAGCCTGTGGCACAGCCCTTTGGAAACTTTTAGACTTGACTGTGTTTGCTCAGGGCCTATTAATAAACTCCCCTTTGAATGACGGAGTGTGTCCGGAGCAGACAGCACATGTCAGTGATGAGAGGGAGAGGGGGAGAGAGAGAGAGAGGGAGAGAGAGAGAGAGAGAGAGAGAGAGAGAGAGAGAGAGAGAGGCTCCCCTAGCCACAGCTCTATTACTGTTTATAGAGGCAGAACACCCGAGTCCCTGCTTGTTCAGAGACAGAGCTCTCTCTCTCTGTCCCTCTGTCTCTCTCTGTCTGTCTCTCTCTCTCTCTCTCTCTCTGTCTGTCTCTCTCTCCCTCCTGCTAGACCGCTGGCTGGATCGCGCCACCACACCACACCATCCTACTGCCCCCAATACAGTGCCCTGCTGCAGCCTCCACCCCTGTACTTTCCTCTCACACCAGCTTCCAGCCCGCCGCCACCTCATTTACTCCGGCAGTGTTGGCTTCCTCATCGGTCTCACAACCCACCTTCCTGCCCTGGTTCACTGCCCCTTACCACACTACACCCACCCCGGCTCTAATGACTTGGGAACAAAGTTTACTTTTTGCATTCACAAAAAAAAAACGAGAGGAAAAGTTAATTCAAATACAAACCAGCATATGTGCGTAATGGCATGCTATCATGGGTGCAATTACACAGAAAAGAAGCAACATAATTTGAATGTGGCCGCTTTATAATGTGACATAAGGCACACCAGTATTTATGTAGCTTCTTTAAAGAATACGCCTGAATGTGAGAGTCCTCGAGTTACTTCACGTCCCGTCACTGAGCAGGAAGGGTGTTCTTCCTCTGTGGATGTGTTTATGTCTGCTCACAGGCATGCGATCCAGCGCGTCTGCTTTGACCTCTGGGACAGATGCGCCCATCAGACCAGTCCGAGGTAAGTCTGGGTGGAGGAATTCCAACCCTGCTCACCAGGAATGCTTTTCCCCAACCCTCCACATTCCGATGGGACAAGCTACACATTCCCAGAGGGTTTCTTTACCCCGAGAGACACCACGTGGGCCGTCTCTATCTGCAACAACCGCCCCCTGACATGGCGTTCAAAGCGAAGCCTTAATCAAAGGCTAGACTCTGGTAGGGAGAAGTATTTGGCCCCCGTTGGACTCGTCAACCGAGTATCTTTTGAACCCAAGGCGGGGATGAGTAACAGGCCAAAATAGAGACAGAGATGCTGTCTACTATATGTGTGGCGATCACGCTCCTCTTTTATGAGTCAAGTAGAAGAGCAGCCAAGTAGCGGAGGATGTGATATCGGCTAACACACACACACACACACACACACACACACACACATAGAAGCTTGTAGCCGTGTATGGTTGTACACCTCTTCCTCATTTGTATTTGGTACAGTACATTGCAGGCACTAACAATAGAACACACCTGTTGGTCATTACTTCAGAGACACCAGACACCATGCAGGCACACCGGGCTCACTCCCAGAATTCCCACTGGGGGCCCTGGCCCCTGCTGACACATACAGTAGCGTGTGGAGAGAGACACTTTCTAGACAGATGTACACACACCCGCGGGGCACACACACACACACACACACACACACACTCGTGCATTCACATCTACACACTTTAACACACCTGCACACACACAGACACACACACACACACCAGTAAGTAGCAGTGACCAACAGGCTTCCCTGTGTTTGAGAATCACTGAGTCATTTAGTCTTGAGTCCGTCCATCCATCTGCACATCCCTCCAGCCCCAAAAAAGGCATCATAACTGGATGTCCCGGGGGGGGGGTGGGAGGCCCACACAGGCGGAGCTAGAGACTGAAACAAGCCTGGGGGTGGAGAGTGTAAAAGTCACATTCACATAATACGTACACACAAGTAGATATGCACACAAACATTGACATACACACACACACACAGGCACACAAACTCCTCCTACAAGTTTCTACATCGTTCTACGTCACCAGTGTCCCCAATGGGCTGTTGTACAAATGACACAAACAAAAGGTTAACAGGGAGGGTTCAACACAAATAGGGAGGCATGGCACACATCCACTCCCCCCCCCCCCCGCAGCAGCCCACCTCCCCTGGATGAGACCACCATGAGGACTGGCAATTCAGCGCTTCATAGTTGGACCATTCAACACTTATCTTGGACCACCAACATTGGTCTCGCCCATCCTCTGCTCCTCTCTACTTGTGCTACCAGGTCTCCTGCCAGCACCACCCACGGTCAGAGTGCAATCCCCTGAGAGGTGGACTGGGAAAGCCCCACTTTTGAGCCAGATCTGAAATGGCACACTAGTCTCTGGAGTATTTAAATTTAAAACAAGCAAAAAGGTTTTCTTGAACTAAAACTTTGGTTGAATGTATGAGAACTAAAAGTTTAGGGTATTGCAGCGTTTCATCATTTTAATGCTGTATGTTATAAAATGTTGGCATCTATCTTTCATGTTATAAAAAAGTAAGATGATAGCTGATTCTTTCAAGTTGTCTTGTATAATTTGGATGTTATTCTTCTAACCATCTTGTGTCCCACATTCTGGCATGAATAAAGACGCATTTTTTACCAACAGACTGGGGATGTGAGTAGCTAACCCAAATCAGAGCAATAAGAAAACATCGCTTGATTGTCTATGAACATTTGTCAGCTTAGTGCTCACAATTAATTTACAGTCCATCCACTTACAAAAACCAAACCCCATCCTCTTTTGTCATCCACAGAAATCAATTTAGGAACCAGAGAATGGCCTCTCTGGCCCACTCATTATCCTAGCACACGATGTAGCATTTGTAATTCTCGTGTAATCAAAATTGTCATTGATGTGTGCTCTCGTCCCTCTGGCAAGGCAATTCATGAAACATAGAGGTAATCACAATAACTGTGTAGTGACAGAATATGCTGATTATGTGATTAAGTGTGCATGTAATTGGCATTATTGTTATTTTTAGCTGGAAGTTAATTGCTAATGGAGATCCTAGTAATTGGATCACCGAATGGCAACACTGCAAATCTATTAGCTCCTAATAATTGCTGCAAAGTGAGAACAGAGAGAGTGGGTGGAAGGTGTTTATGGGGGATAAGTAGCTGTCTCTGTGATGCAGAGGGGATACAGATAGCACATTTGTCAAATTTTAAATTTGCAGCATTAACCGTAAAAATGGGAAAGGTGTAAAGTGAATATGATAGTGACCCAAAGGTGGCAGTTCAAGGGTTTTTAGTTGGTTTCAAGTATTTGTACTACCCGGGAAGTCAATTTACAGCTCATTAAAATATTACCTGTTTAGTGAAATTAAGATAGAAATTCAGTGAGCTGCCATGAAAAACCTGCACTTTCAATGCATCTTTAAATATGTGCAGGATTTGTTACAGACGTCTCATAGCGTCCATCTATGAGGAAGAAATGGATGTGCTTTTCCAACAGGTGCTGATTAAGAAGGAAGAAGAGAGGAGAGGGCATCAGCGAGCACAGGAGAATGAATATGCACACAGGAGGCAAAGAGATTGGCTCAGACAGAGGGAGGGAGACAGAAAGAGAGCGAGAGAGACCGAGTGTGAGAGAGAGAGAGAGAGAGAGAGAGAGAGAGAGAGAGACAGAGAGAGACAGGGGCCTGTGCTGTATCATTTGACAGGGGACCTCTCCAGTGCTATCAGATGGAGGCGTCACAGTGATCAGTCTCCCACACACACACACACACACACACACACACACACACGCACGCACGCACATACACAATCTCTCTCTCTCTCTCTCTCTCTCTCTCTCTCTCCATACAGAGCAGGGCCCAGCCACTAGCTGATAGAACAGGTCCATTAGGATCCTGCTATCGGCCACCACAGAGAGAGATTGAAAGGCCCTGATAGCTGCCCTGTGATCCCCACAGTCCCGGGAAAATCACTCTCTATCAGTCATTGGATCCCTTCCTTGAGACAGAGGGAAGAGAGGGAAGAAGGGAGAAAGAGAATGAAAGGCAGGTTATAAACATAGTGAGAGGTAAGGAGGGTAAACAGAGAGGAGAAGAAGAGAGAGAATGAGGGAGGCTGTGCAGACAGGGGAAAGGACAGAGACAGAGAATAATAGTGTCCGCTTGTTTTCTGAGCCTTTGTCTTATTTCCTACATGCTGTTTCCCAGGGCAGATAGTGGTAGATATAAGAGATGGCACATGAGCCCCTCTAAGTCAAAGCTTGCACAATCACACAGAATCGAATCACATTCAACTGCCACGATCGTAAAATGACACAATATAAAGATTTCAGATGAAGAAATCTGTGCTTGCCCGGCAGAGCAGCGATCCACCCTTTTAGTCATCCACTTTGTTCTTTGGCCACTGTCTCCTTCTCGGCGCCTGGGGAAATCCAGTCATTTAGGCTGCGGGGCAGGAGGTCTGCAGGCCAGGCCAGAGCAGGGTGTAGGACAGGACAGGACAGGGGACTGGGGTACAAAGGCATGTCCTTGTATGGGCAGGCACTTGACTGGCGTGGCAGGGGCCAGCTCGGTGGTGCTAAGCCTGGGTATGGCCTCCTATCAGTGGGGACACAGGAGAGGCCAGATCTAGGGCGCTTAGTGGATGACTTCCAGAGAGCAGACCAGGATAAACTTTGTGTGTGTGTGTGTGTGTGTGTGTGAGTGTGTGTGAGGGTGTGGGTAGAGTAGGGTTTAGAAACTCTGCATGTGCACATTTGTGTGTGCTTGTGTGTGTGTGTGTGTGTGTGTGTGTGTGTGTGTGTGTGTGTGTGTGTGTGTGTATGTGTGCATACGTGCATGCATAAGTGTGTATGTGATTGAACCTGGGTGTTGAAACGGTGTGTGCGTGACTTTGTGTTTGTTCTGCATGTACACAGCACCTATGTGTCTGCGTATGCTTGGAGTAGCGCGCGCGCGCGGGGGGGGGGGGGGGGGGGTCGGGGTCATTTGAGTCACTCTCATGTCGTCAAGACGTTGGACCAGGAACGGATGACTGATTGACTCATATTAGGTGGAAACCACAGAGGTCTGGAAGGAGGTTGGAGTTGTCTATCTGGCATCTGATTGAGCGAATGACTCATGCAGATTGAAATAGCCAGTCTGAGTTGGCTTCACTTGAGTTGAGTGACTCTGGATATAAAAGTTTTTAATTGCCGTGTGTACGTTTGTGCGCGCGCATGTGCATGATTGCGAGTGCATGCGAGTGAGTCTGCTGTCCTCTGTGCGATAGGCTATGAGGTAGAGGCAAAAAGCATTGTCTCTGGGATTTAGGCTGCTCTAATAACACCTTGCCATTGAGAGGCTAATGAAGCATGTCTGCTCTCCTCATCCTGACAGAGAATGAGAGGACATACACACACACACACACACACACACACACACACACCACACTCGTGCATACACACATACAGAATGAGACCTCTATAGAGGTCACTATAGTGATCGCGATTTCACATATCTTTTGTACATCTGCAATACAAGGAAACAAAGGGAAATCAAGCAAGAATGACAGCGGGATCGCAGCAGTCTGTCTCTGTGCTTTGACTGTAAGGGTCGGTGGGTTTGTGGCACTCAGACTTCAGGATGCCGCTCATACTGCCTGGGGGGCCTGTTTGAAGAGCAAGAGCTGATGAGGCTTCAATGTGAAGCCACATAGTGGTTTAACGGTGCAACTAATATCCCAAGTCCCAGAGTCGACCCAGCCAAAGTACCAATTCCACGGAACGGTAGATTTCTATTAATTAAATCATAATTGGGTTTTATATATTTATTTGGTGGAGACATTGGCAGAGAGAGGAGTAAGATTAGGCAGAGATTTGCATGTAAAATGTACGAGCTTCATTACACTACCTTGGCAAAGACGGAATAATTCGCCTGCCTGCGGGGCACACAGATGGCTCTGTATGTTTGCTAATTTGCTCCCCTTTCAAGGTCATTAGTTCTGTTTGGGGAACTATCGAAAAGTTTATTTGAGGTGGGTAAGTTCCTGAGACATTCGGCATGTGACAGCTCCTTTGTTGCAGGGCTGAAGATTATGAGCAAACTTACGTTACAGTGTCAAGGATCGGAACAATGCAATGCTCAGCCTGGCATATTCTTCTGAATTAGTGAGACAATCAAATATAATCCCTGGCAATGAGACGTCTGGCGGAAAAAATACAAATACAAAATATTTAAAAAAATATCAAGATATCAAAACATCTAAACGCAACATATCAAAAGGTAAATCTAGAGACACCCGGTACACAATATAATAATAACAAATATAAATTCATAGCTTCAACATGCAAACCTGTGTAACGCAGCAGTCTACTCATTCTCATACGTGATATGTTGTTCTCTCCATGTGTTGTTCTCACCAACACTAATGAGTACTGTACAGACATAGTCTAGTACCTGGACATCACCTAAACAGCACCCTGCCGTGTCTCTATAGCTCATTACTCAGCGGTGGTCTGGGAAGCGGAATCAATTTTTCAAAGTGCAATTTTCACCTATTTCTCTTCCCTCTTTCGACAGGTCCTGTTTAGTTTTTTTGTCCAGGAAATGAGTTTTGACATAATGGATTTTTGCCCAGCATTACATAAACACTGACCCGACCCGGCTGCTAAGGCTTTGTTTGCCCAAAGACCTACCAGCTTTCCTGTCAATAACATCTGGTTGTAAATAATCTATACATTACGCGTTTCTTAAATATTTATTACAAACAAAATATTTGTCTCTCGGTGAGCTGTGCATTTTTCGCCGGCAAAAGCCAAACAAAACACACTGATTTAAAGTAGCTGAAAAATACATCCCTATTCATCGTCATGTGTTGTTATGTCGAGGAAACATATGAGAAGTATTATGAAGCTGCACGCCACACAGCTTGCCGTCCTGTTTCTTGTCCTTTGTAGTTTCTGAAACCTCGATTCATGGAGTTGCTCGACAACTATCATTTCCAATATCGTCTTTAAAAATGGAGTGGCTACTTTAAACAAAGACCTGAGATAAAAGACCGCAAAAGCGACTGAATCCGCAAAAAAATCAATGCCATGTCAGCATATTGCACAGTTTGAAATATATATGTATGTGATACTAGATTGGTCACGTCTTGTCAGTGGAATTGATTTAAAAACCCAAGAACACAATAGGACGTGTTAACTAGAGAATAAGAGAGATAGTTGTGGGCATGATTCCTCTGAGTATATGGTGCTACTGTAAGTGTGATAATTCAAAATGAGCATGTCGAATTCTCTGTCTTCTGAGATAGGCAATAGTACTTTGTCTTATAGGGCTATGTTTCATTTAATAATGAAATAGACGAGGGAAAAAGTTTAATCAGCCTGGATATTACTGAGGATATAAAGCAGACAGTCTTGCATAGTAGACACAGAATAAAAAGAATCGATTTTATTACCATCTAACTGCAATTAGTTTAACCCTTTTATCTCTCACCATTTGTAACGCTATTTGGACCATTTCACAGAGCTTGGAAATTCAGGCAGTGAGAGTGAAATTGATATAGAGAGGGAGATACCATCAGCCCAGAGGGAAAGGGCCGGGTGGGGAGTGGGGGGCCCTCTTTATTTCACAGTCTGTCCTCATGACTTAAATCCACCTAGCTAGTAGCCACAGAGGAATCTTACACCACATCATTTTTCCTCTCATGAATCAAAGCGCAATGAGCTTGGAGAGTGAAAGTCAGTATCTATCTATCTATCTATCTATCTATCTATCTATCTATCTATCTATCTATCTATCTATCTATCTATCTATCTATCTATCTATCTATCTATCTATCTATCTATCTATCTATGTATTTGCTCCCAGATACATGGTCAGTACAAACGGCTGCATGAACATCTGTCCTCTCGGCCTTATTCACAACTGTCCCATACAGATTTGAGCTTAAAGGCTGTGGTAGACAGGCCTTGATATAAAATACTTCCTGTTATTCTTCATGAGAGACTCAGGAGATAGAAATTAAAATATTCTCTTTCCAAATAATATTATGACTAAGACATCTTATTAGCATACAGTGCAGTGAAGGAGTCTTTAATGAAGGTATCAGAAGGATCTTATTGTCAGGGGATTAACACTTTCTTTTTCTTAAAAGCCATTATTCAACATTGACTAATGAACGTATTTTATTTATTTGTGTTATTTTTGGTCTTTTCTTCATGTTAATTGGCTGCTTCCATATTTCTTCTTTTTTTTTCAAAATAGGGCATTGCAATTACTTCAATTTTTTGCTGCATAATTAGAGGTTAGATTTGTTTATTTCAATGCAACTTTAAACTCTAGATTGACAATGAGAGAAGAATAATGTCGGTGGTGAACTCATCGGCGTTACTGTTGGGCCCTTGCAAAAAAAATAAAAAGCAATCGCAAACATAAATAAATTTAACCGTGCCATGTTGGCCAACAATTGGTCGACTACATATAGGATATACTGCATACCGCACACAAGCAACGAAAATACATGATGTATATACGTTTAAGAAGCAGGGCATAAACCGCAGATATTTGTCACTATATGACTGGAGGCAATAAACTAGCTGTAAAAAATAGAAGTTGGTGACAGAATCAGGTGATTACAGAGAATCTTCACAGTTGCCAACATAAGGTGAGGGCCAGAGAAAGAAAGAAATACAGAGACGGAGATAGAGGCTGTTAGAAACCACCTAGCCACTCCATGAAAGACTAGTTCACAAATACTCCATTTTCTGAACCGGTTAACCACACAGATATTTTCCCCAATAGTGCAGTCCTACAGTCACATGATAAAACCACAGTTGTCAATTGAAATCACTCAATTTCTCAATGGAGTTATGAATGCACAAGTATTACTGTACAATAGGAAATGTGTATATGTTCAAAAACAGGGAGTTGTTGTGCTTTTGCTTCCTGAATATTCCATCTCTCCGTTTGGGAAACTCCCCTGACTCACTATCACTAGGGAAGATATAGTATACGGTGATTTATTCTGGTCCGAGGTCAAATGTTAAAGACTGCACAAACTTCCTGGTTTGTGAGTGAATACAGAAAAAAAAAAGCTCTCACATACTCAGAACAGCCATATGATGTGACTGAATTAAAAATAACCACAGCAAAAAGCCTATTAGGTATATTATATTAGGATTATTGATAAAGAAGAATGGCAACAAATCTATGACTGAAACATAACTATATTCACGTTTTCCAATGACACAAAGGAGGTGTGTGTGTGTGTGTGCGTGTGTGCGTGTGTGTGTGTGACTAGCTAGGCTCTAATGGCCTTGTGTGTGAGATAGGCCAGACTGTGCTGCTCTGACAGTGAAAAGAGGATAACAGGGAGATGAGGAGCAGAGAGAAAGAAAGAGAGAGAGAAAGAGAGAGAGAGAGAGAAAGAGAGAGAGGCACTCAGACACTCATTAGCCACCAGACGCTATCTGGAGTGTGTCAATAGAGTCATGTTAGTGGGGGTGTTAAAGCATTGACCAAGATACGCTGAGAGAGGCAGAGAAAGACAGAGAGGTGGGGGGGGAAGAGAAGGATAGGGAGAGCTCCCCCACCATTGCAGCACCTGTCACACCTTGAGATAATCATCCATCATGCCTCGCCAGTGACTGGAGAGTGTGTGGTCCTTTTTAATGGCCGCCATTGACACGATTCGTCTTCCCCGCCACCCACAGCCTGTCACCAAATTGCTACTGTTGCAGCGGGGATACATTTTATTGCACCTGTGCCAAGAGAGGAGAGATGTGTCCAATCTTGTCTAAGCCTTGCTTAGAAAGGTGAGGTCACTGTTTGCTGGTAGCGTGTAAACAAAATTGTAATTTCTACGGCAACGTTGGGGTCCTAATCCTAATCGAGCGAGCCTCATCTACGTCACGTGCGATCCCAGGACAAAAACGAGGCCTTGAAGGGCCTTGTGCTTTTCATCTGAGTTATTACAAACGCATTGTTAAACCTATACGATGGGTATGTATATATGAAATGACCCTGAGTCTGCTGAGCAACAGAAACCAAGGAGACAGGTGGGAAAGCCATGAGGCAGTTTGAATGAATAGGCACAATGTCCTTCACTCACTGTAGATACCTGGCCTCCACACAAAGGCACGATTGTGTCCTGCAGACCAAAATTTGACTTAATAAAGGTCCAATGCCACACCACAACAGGCATACACTGTATGATGTGTGTGTGTGTGTGTGTGTGTGACTGTAATGTATGTGTGTGTGCGTGTACAAGTGTGTGAGAAAATGTGCCCGTGCATGTGCGCTCCTATGCTCTCATGTGCTCATTACTGTAAATCTGCAGCAAGTGTGAGGATATGTAACTCACCAGGATCTCACCAGGTCTCCTCCTCCACACGACGGCTCTTCCTGGGGAAACTGCGGTAAGGTGAGCTCAGACGTTTGGAGCAGGCGTTAATAGTGCATCTAACATGGCTGGAAGTCCCATGGTGCAGCTGGGCGGGCAGGCACGCGAACGGAAGAGGCCTAGCTAATGGGAGGACCCCGGTGGGAGGGTGGCATGCACCCAGGGCCTCTGGCGGCCCTTTAATAGAGGGCCAGGGAGATGCCTGCCTGCTGTGGTTTCTGGGTTTCAGATGATTCTAGTTTCAGGTGACATGCCTCATGCTCTATTAGCAGACTCTTCCGACCACAGTTTTCTTTGGCAGCCACACAGGTCCAGCCTGCAGCAGCTCTGAGCAAGACTAGTTTTCCACACGCCACCTTCCTCCTCCTCTATCATACACACACAAACGCACACACACACACACAAATGTATGTATCTACACACACACACACACACGCATAGGCCTACCAACACATTCAAATCCAAATCTCTTTCTCATTAATATATATATACGGAGACACACAGACACTGACAGACAGACATCAGCGTACATCTCGCTGGCTGTAGGGTAAACAGGGGTCTGTTGATGTACACAGATAGCCAGGCAGTCCAGCACACAGACATCCATATATTTTGTCTGGGCCAATACTGCAGGCCAGCCTTGACATGGTGGCAGTGGAGGATTTAGGCTCCAGTGGTGTTTGTGAAGTACAGAGCTGTGTCCAAACATCCTGCTCCTTCCTGTGAAGTGGTCGGATGCTGGTCCCTCTCTCTGCCCTCTTTCAGCACACTAGCCTGCATTCTGGGTGGCACCGGGTCTCAGGCCTCAGTCAAAGAGCTGTCTCCTTCGCTCCCTCCACGTTTCACTCTCTCCTTTCACCTTGTCTGACCATCTCTCTGTCTGTCGCTCAGCTCTGTCGTACATGCCGTATAATTTGTTCTCTCTTTCAAAAGATCCAATGAGAGTCGACAATGTGCCAAAGCAATGTGTCATCTTTTGCATGGAAATCTATGGCAGAGCAATGTGAAATTGAGTTTCCTCTTCTGTTGGAGTGCTGACTTTTGCCTTTTGTCAAAGTGACAACTGTATTATAGCACCATATTTTACATACACAAAGGCCTTCTTTGTATTGTAGAAAGTACAGTTCCTAAAGTTATTATTCTTTAATATTACCAAGAGTGTCTCACTTATCAACTCAGTTGGATATTGACTCTTGAGTGTTGAACAACAGACGTATTGTCTTGAATTAGTCAAGACATTTTCTATCTGAAGTAATTTAAAAAGTCTTTTCATTTTCAATATCTCAATGCATTTTAGGAATTTATAAAGACATTTAGTAAAATCAATGGCACACGGCCTGACACTTCCACAGTATTTGTTTTCTGGTGTGTGGAGCGAGTCTGGGCCAAGTCGAGAGGTTTGGCTGATACACCTAATTAAAGAAAGCGTCAGAGAAATGACATGAATGGAAACTCTTCTTGGGTTTTAAAGTGACTGGAACAAGTTTTGTTGAGGAAGCACATAGAGCACATTTTTACACGTGTCGAATCCTCTGCTTATATATTTCTTACTGAGCGTGTCAGGAGCAGTGAATACCACAGCGGTGACAATTCAAGACCAAATGGCAGCGAGTGAATGAGACGATTGGTCAATATACTAGCTCCTTAGCAACGATGCCTGAAGCTAAATGGAAGTGAATTTTACACTCTGGCTAGTACCCAATACACACATCGTTGGCTACAACTTCATTGCTGCGTGTATAAAAATAATTTAGTTCTGGTTTGAACATTTTTGCCAAATCTGTTAATCACTGTAAAGTTCTTCCAGTGTGACCTACTCTTTAAATCCACGTGAATCAGCCATGAGACATTCATTATGGATTCTGGCGTGATGTGTATTGAAATGATTTATCTCAAAAGCTGAGGGAAGAAACATCGGTGTGGGTTTTTGATGTAAAGAGAGATCATTTTGATACTTAGTGACAAATGGTGGAGGTATTCATGAATCAATGCACTGATAGTCCCATTTATTTCGGGGTCCTGTATATTTGCTGTGTAACCCGCATGGAATTGAAATTTTCAACAGACGATATTTTCATCCAGGCTGATCTGATTTTAATGAAAGCTTCTGTCACTCGCCGGGCTAACCTGTGTAATTTGTTGTATACACTGTGGCCTGAGTGAAAATGGCAGGCGAACAGGCCTGTAATGTTCAGGTGAGACCAAGCATTAGGAAAAAAACCTGCGGACACACAGAGACACACACACACACACACACACACACACACACACACACACACACACACACACTAACATTATGAATTTGATGAGTTTATAATAATTTGTAGTCCATGTGTAAAAGATATATTACTTACATATATACTATATATATATTTATACATGTACAATGCAGTACTTACAACATAAAGATACATTACTTACATATACAGTACATAGACGTAATGTATCTTTACACAACATTTTTCTCCCTCACATGCAATGTACAAACATCACTAACCATATTATTTTTTCCCTAAAATTAACCCAAGATTTGCTCACAAAATGAGTTCTCCGCCTCAAACTCAGAGCGGCTCCAACTACAACCGAGCATATTTCTTTTGAACGTGACCAGTGAGAGAGAGCTCAGCTGACCAAAGAAAGGCCTAACCAGCTGGCTCACACGACTAACATCGACCATGTTATTTACATTCAGCTCATGGTGAGCTGTTTGCTGAGAGGGATAATTTGACAGTCAGATAAACAGACAGACAGACAGACGGATAAACAGAGTGTTGGCTACTGACAGAGATCTCACTGTCAGTCTCACTGCCACTCTGTTCCTCTCTCAAGCCCAACAGCCATGGGGCAATATTTGAGCAGACAGTCACCAAGTCTTCCAAATATTGAACAACATACAGTAGCTGTTTTTTCTCAGTGATTTTTGGACTCTTGTTTTTTGTTTTTTTTTTCTTTTGGGGAGGGAGGGGTTGCGATGGATGCCCATATATCCCAAACAAACAAGCAGGCCAGGCCGGACCAGGCTAGGAAGGACGGGGGAAATACTGGGAGAACATGGGTGTCTCTCTTTTTTCTTTCTTTCTCTCTTTTTTTCCTCTGTCTAGCTTTATAACTGAGAATACAACTTGTCAGTAGATATATACGTCTATCAGGTTTGATCCATAGACATTACATTACAGTCATTTAGCAGCTTTTATCCAAAGCGACTTACAATGGTGATAAGGAGTTAGTTTTGATATAGTTATGATGTATTGATTTTATAAAGGACTGCGCCGACTTTTTGGGAAATTAGTCAACATAGCTTTTAGATGTTATGCTGTACTACCAAAATCATCTCTAGTGTCTCTGGTAGGTCTCTCTGTCCTGTGCACATGCTAATGCATTAGGAAGCATTATCTAACATAAGAAGATAGAGCTTTTAGTAATCCAGTTGGTGTTGGGTTTTTTTCTGCCAGTCCTCCAGTCACATGAAGAGTGAGATGACCACCGGGCCAACTTCCCAAAAAGTTGGTTTAGTTCTTTAAGAAATGTAATTAATGCCCATGTGTGATATGGTGGTGGTGGTATCTGTCTTATAGTACTCCTAGTGTCTGTTTCGTGTAGGAGTGACGGAGTGACATTTTCAGATGGTGTCAGTCCTTGTCTTTGTGTTTGGCTGTGGAGTGTGTTTGGGCATGTGTGTGTGTGTGTGTGTGTGTGTGTGTGTCCATTGTGTTTGTGTTTGTGTTTGTTTGTGTGTGTGTGTGTGTGTGTGTATGTGTGTGTGTGTGTGTGCATTTGTGTTCAGTGTTAAGTGGCTCTTGTACCCAGTGACGTTGTCACACCTCTCTTGGTGTCCTGCTGTGTTTCCCGCAGCGTCCCAAGGTCCTGGATGCTGTCTCCGCGGAGCTGCTGAAGATGGTGCTGGTGCTGGTGGGCGTCTGGCACAGATAACACTCTGATAGCTCAGTGATGGACAGCCGGGAAACTTTTCCCTTTGCTCCCTTGCCTTTCCCCATCCCCCACTGAAAACTATGACAACCTGCTCTAAGTGTCACTCAGAGGTTTGTGTCTGTGTGTTTGTGTTTGTGTGTATGTGTGTGCATGCACACACTAACACACGTGTGTTTGGTGGGGGGGGGCGGGGTTGGTATTTATCTGGAAAAGTACATTATAAATTGAAAGCTTGCCCTGATGGAGGAAATAAAGAAAACATTTTTCTCAGAAAATCAAGGCAGCAAGAAAATGAAAATAGCCTATACTGAAAATGATCACACATTAAACAAAGAAAAAAAGACAAGAAATTAGGATTTGTTTTTCCTTTCGTTTTCTTTTCCCTTTGTATTAGCAGTTTTCTCCCTTTCTCAATTATTTCAGAACTTCAAATGCTGGCACATAAGTTGTTCCTAAGTTTTCGGTGGCTGTTTGGATATTCACAAATGTCATTGGCATTCCTTTATTCTCCCCTTGTGGTGGCCTGTAGGGGAAAGGCTAATATCTTGTGTGTCAATTCACAGCATGAAAACTTTTAGATCTATATAAGGTTACTCATTGCAGAACTTATTTTCTAAGAGAAAAAAGAAATACATTATTTATGAACATATTCCCAGTCCATGGCTAATTGTTTATTTTTTTCACAATTGCTTTGATGTAACCAGCAGACACTTATAGTAGTCTGTTGAAACTGAATATGTTCCATTACAGTCTTTTAATATATAATTATTGCGTGTCATTCCACTAAAGTTTGTTTTAGTTCAGCGCTTCAAACATGTGAATTAGACTAAATTAGTCAGGTATTGTCTGTCCTGCTCTAAAATGTGTTTCCCCCATTTACTCTTAAGCATATTCTTCAAATATTCAATGATAAGGAATTTAAATCTCCTCTGACAAGTATTTCTAGTTTCCAGGCAATCGTGTTATCTTTTATCTATAGCGCCAAGTGAGCACCCATTTACTTTGCTTTGGTAGTGCTTGTAAAACAAAATTGAGACATCATTTGCCTGGCACTGAGTGAAATAACAGAAAGTGCTCTTGGAGCGAGCCGGGCGGAAGGCGCTGTGTTCTTTACGGGGCTTTCTGTAATTAAACAGGCTGTACATTCCTCGGTTAACGTTTCTTCCCAAGTTGCCTGATCAGCACTCTGCAGCGTTTAGAGAAGTTTAGGGTGGGAGCGGACGCCCAAGCCGCAGAAGAAATCAAACGGTCGTGAAAACAGTTTAAAGAGCAACAAAGAAACTGCCCCCCCCCCGCCCCTATAATTAGATTAGGGAAATAGATTTAAAAAGAAAGCAGAGTTGTGTGTGCACACCCTGCCAATCTTGTATGTCTATATGATGCCCCAGAGTAGCGCCATTGGCTGTTAGGGGGGGCAGTAGTGGAGATCCCAGGGCAGCTTTCCTGAGTTTGTTGTTGTTTTGAATCAGACTAAATAGTTACTGGAGAACCGACATGGAGGGCAATAATATATCACCCAGTAGTCTGTTTACATCTCTGCCCCATGCTGGAGATGCTCTCTTGCTCTCAAAGTGTCTTTTATTTCATTAGACCCCCAAAACTGCATATACAGACACATAAACTCCATCTCTCCATCTCCAGCACACTGCCTGAAAGCTAAGATAGGATTTTAACACAAACGTTACACACAATAAATATTAAAAGTGACATTTTCAAGCATTATTATACACATTATATTACTTGCATGGCATCATACATGTCTGATATGATGACAAATACACCAGTAGATCAATGTACTTCAATATCAATTGCTTATTGCCCTGTTTACTGCGCTCTGCTCCCCATACTCCTCTCTCTCGGCCTTTCAGGTATGATCGGCTCCACGCCAGCCAGCCCCACCTGTCTAGACTTAACGTTCCCAGCTGGCAGGCTGTAGGGGAGTGGCCCTCTCACTAAGGCTTTACCGGGAGCCATGTCGTTCAGATGCCAGGGTGCCCAGTGGCTGGATCCGCAGCTCTGTTCTGGATATCAGCTTTCATAGGATCAAAGCACTGGCAGCGATATCCTCCCCCTCATCAGCCGAGCAGCAGTGTACAGACCCGAGGGATACGATCAGCAGAGGGGAGGGGAGAGACGGGGGAGAGAGAGAGACGGATAGATAGACAGAGAGAGAGAGAGAGAGAGAGAGAGAGAGAGAGAGAGAGGAGGGGGTGAAGGGAGATGTTGAGGCTGGTGAAGAGGGGGAGGGTTTAAGGGAGAGCGAGATGAGAGCTGGGTTAAGGGCCTGCAGGGCTGGGGGGAAAAGGGGGTGGGTGAGAGAGGGTAGGAGGATGGGGAAGAGGGTTGTTAGGGATGTTTGAAGACAGCGGGGGGAGGTGCTGATAGGGGGATGGGGGGGGGAAGGCAGGGGGAGGGGGGAGGGGTATGAGGGCTGGGCAGGGTGTCTAAGCAAGACAGATACGCCGGTCTCATCAGCATGTAGGGTCTGGGTCTCTCGATGGAGCCTGAACAGCTGAGTTTCCCTGAGTACCACAGCTCGCATCCCCCTTCCCCCCTGCTTCACCTACCTTCACCAACCCTTACCCTCAAGAGTCTATTTACTCACCCGCTTGTTTGCCGAGAGCGACAGCATCCCCTACCACCACCCCACCACCCCCACCCCCCCACCAACAACACCACCAACCCCCCTCCTCCACTCAGACACCCTCCCTAGCAACTCCATTCCCTCTCTTCCCATCCCCTCTATCATCTTCCTTAGAGATATGAGGAGCGAGGAGCAACACTTTCCTCTTCCTGACTCTCCTCCCTCTCTCTCCAGGCGCTTTTTGATTTCTCCTCTCACCTCCTCTTCTTCTCTCCCTCTTTCATATCCCAGAGTGCTTCTTTGCTTCTGTTTGTCTCTTTCCGATCGCTAGTTCTCCTCAAGGTATCAGTGTGTGGTACGGAGTTGTGGCAGAGTCTTTTCTTAAAAGTGCTAGCTCATTAAGCAGCGAGAGTGTTTGGATACGCGTAGTTTGTATTTTTAGTGTGTTTGTTTGTGCCGCTGTGCAGGGCTATGTTCTCGCCGCGCTCCCTCTGTTTGTGTGTGTGTGTGTGTGTGTGTGTGTGTGTGTGTGTGTGTGTGTGGCATGTGTGCATGTGGGGTGTAAAGCAGAGGTAGGAACAGTGCTGAGTCTGATTCTTTTCTGCTCCGTTGTGGCGTCCGGGAGGCACAAACTTTATTCTCGTATAGCAATAACATCTGTTTACAGTGTTGAGCGCAACTGAACACCGTGCGAGGTGAAACAATGAGATGTTTAAAACACTTGCTGCATACTGTAAGGGCGTGACGGTAGGCGGTGTTGCCTCAAACTTTGTCGCAAATCCACTTTTATAATACAGATAGGACGATAGAGATAATATAGGGAAACTCATGTGACAAGTAGTTTTCAACACTGAACAATGACAAAAAACGGACCATGCTGTCTGAAAGTGTCATACAGTACAAGGTGCATCAGATGCTAGATGTTAACATAATTGCCCCTCACACCAATTAAATAATCGGGTTGTTATCGTTCTGCATGCTGGCCCAAACTGGCATATCTCTTACGCTATCTGAGCTGCTGTCATTAAACGGAGTACCTACAAGCTCCTCCCATTAGATTTTCCAGACGGAGAGACATTTATCACCCTCATAAATCAATTTTAATTGCTACTGATTGGCATAAAGGAGTCATGAAGTGGGCAGCAAGGGGCGCTGCATTATGTGTGGGAGAAACAACTGCAGCGTCATTTAAAATGTGTGTGTGTGTGTGTGTATCTAGTGTGTCGTTTATGTGGATAAAAAGATAAGTTTGCCAGATACCTTGTGTAAGATACTAACAAAGGTCTACTGTTTACTGCACTTTTGCCCTCAATATTATTTTCTCTGTCCATCTGCCAAGGCTGTTGCCATAAAATTAACTGAGTGGCCAGTTAATCCTCTACCCTGTCATATCTGACCACTTGTCCAGGTCCCTCAACCTCAAGAAATTGCTTTTTAATTGCATGGTTTTACTCTCTGTGTTTGACATAATACCGCACAATGACGCTGGGGTGTATTTGTGTGACATGGCGTCATCCATGCATGCAGGGACACTCGAACAGCAGCACACTACATGCATGCTACAGAGCCGGTGAACAAGGTCTTGGTTAAATTGCTGGGTGTTCAGACAATGACTATCCAGGGAACTAGTGTTGCCACACAAAAAAGGGAGGGAAAAAAGTAATTCCCGTAAGTCAAGGAATCGGTTCTATATTACAAAAGCACCATGAACCAGCAATTTTAGGTTAAAAAGAGTTCTAAGTGTTTTGTAAAGACTTGCCCTGGCTCTTTCACATTTAGAGGACACTGTCCACACAGCACATTGGCGAGCAGACCCAAGATGGATATGTCTGTGTACCCAGTTGCTGTCACCTTATCCCCTGACAACAGATCACATAACACATACAAAACACACACACACACACACACACACACACACACACACACACACACACACACACACACACACGCAAACACACACTCACACACCCAAACCAGGAAGCTTAACTGCCAACGCTCAGCTCTGCACCCCAGCAGCCTGGCAGTTCCCAGTTCTGAGGTCTGTCCCCAGTCTATATGTGTGTGTTTGTGTGTGTGTGTGTGTGTGTGTGTGTGTGTGTGTGTGTGTGTGTGTGTGTGTGCATGTGCGTGTGGTGAAGCCTATACACCATGAATATTTCAGCCTTGACCCAGTTCCCCCGTGCTAGGGATGTCCTGCCTTCACCAGAGGAGACGTGGTGTCATATATTCCAGGTGGCTCTCTGAGTCACGGTGTGCACTGTGACATTTCAACCCACTTCCACTTAATTCATATACAATCAGGATTACACTGTGTGCCAACCGGTGCTGTCTGTCAGATAGACGTCCATTAGTGATTTTGTGTGCTTTCTGTAACTGACCTATCTGATGTTCATATGTTAAATGGTATCGGTCGGTCCTTTGAATGATTAACATACCTGCAAAGACCTAAAGCGCTTCCTGAGATCTGAGGTCACAGAGTGAGGGCAAAATATGCACATATTTGTAAATACGTGCACAAGAACACACACACACACACACACACACACACACACACACACACACACACACACACACACACTGAGATGCCTTAAGGTCTATCCTGTATAGTCTTCCTGGAAAGAGGAAGGCAGCAGTAGCTGGCAGGCTCACTGTTCTGGATCGATACATGACTGCTTTTACTGCGGTTTGTGGACGCCTCCTCTCCACTGTGTTATTTTATCCTTCACTGAGCTCTGTTCATTTGTTGCCCATTTGCTGTGCTGTGTTGGTTCAATAGATCTTATATCATCTTTGTTTTTCCCCATTACAAATAGCCTGCACTCCTTTGCCAGGTCCTCTACAGTATGCCGTCTCTCGTCATCAGCAGTTATTGTCTTTCCAGTGTTATTCTGCAGGCCCATCTGTGTGCCTGGAGAACAGATTTGATGGAAGCATGTGATCTACAAAGAATCTCACATACACACACACACACACACACACACACACACACACACACACACACACACCTGCAAACACACATGGGCAGACATACAGTATGATATGAAACAGTATAACAATACAACATCACATACATGCAAAAGCACGCAAATGCACCGTCACACACGCACGCACACACACACACACACACACACACACACACACACACACACACACTGTATGTGCTGTCCTGCCATAAGCTCCATTAGGTCACAGTCTGCCAGGCCACAGGTGGTCTTCCTGTCACTGTGGGTCACAGCCAGTGAACCGTGACTATCTGACTGTTGGATCAGTTGGGGACAAAGGACTGCCAAGCGAAAGTTTCAATGAAAACCAGAGCGAATGAGAGGATTTGGCGGAAGACCTTACTGTACATTCTGTGGAGAGGAGAGGAGAGGAGAGGAGAGGAGAGGAGGAGACAGGAGGGAGCAGAACGAGTTCCCCCAATCCCTCTATCCACCACACTTCTGCCACGGAGGGTACCAGGCGTGCCAGGGAAGCTGTCAAGCTCTCATTGCTGACAACCCCAGTGCCACCCGCCTCTGTTTGTATTTTATTCCTCTGCTTCCTCGTCATGGCAACCTGCGATGTTTCCTCTCCTCGCCATTCTTCTTCTCCCTCGTCTCCTTCTTCCCACCTCGTTCCCCTCCTTTCTTCGTGTAAAGTGATTCTCCAGGTGGAGGTTGGTCGTTTGGAGGGTTGCGGACTGGCAGTTGACTGGTGCGCGGTTTCTCCCTGAACCCCCGGTCACCTCAGGGACTGAGGCCCTAGGGGCTCTTGAAGCTCGGCGTGGCTGAGGTCCAGCATCTCCTCATCGAGTAAGACTGCCGCCTGGGCACCGTTCGTGCTCCCAGCTCCAGACAAAGGCTGCCAGGTCCAGTAAATACTGTCAGAAGTAGTTAGGAACTACATTGATGGCTGATTAATTTGTGCAGGTCATTTCCCCCAACATTAGCGAAGGAATCGGGTTTGCCTATGGAAAGAAAATATGTGACCTTATTTGCCACCATTCAGCAATTTTGCACTGTCTGCGTGTGTTTTTGGACATGTGTGTGGTATGTGTGGGTATAAATGTGCAGTACATGACAGTTTGATTTAACTCCTATACATCAATATAATACTGACATTTCAATCTGTCCGTATCATGTAGTAATATTCCTACACATGTTTGTCTGTGTGTGTGTGTGTACCTGTGGACGTGTGTATTATAGAACAGAAGATCACCTTGACTGTGGCCAGTCAGAGAGAGCCGTGGGCACTGAGACTGAGGAGGCGGGGTTGAACTGGCTCCCAGAAGGCACTTCTGCTCAGCACAGCCGTCTGCAGCCCCCCTTTAGACGCTCTCGCTCTCTCTTTCTCTCTGTCGCTTTCTCTCTCTCTCTCTCACACACACACACACACACACACACACACACACACACACACCCCTCCAGCTGGGAGGTCCCGGGAGGTAGTGAGGCTCACTGACTGATTAGGTCCCAGGTAAAGCACTGCCCGGGAGCCTACTAGAAAGCCAAAGTCAATGACGATACTCAAACACACACGTGTGCGCACATACACACACACACACACACACACACACACACACACAGCTACACCTCCCCCCACAGTATCATACATTCGTGCACGCACACACACACGCAGACTCGCGCACGCCTACTGTCTCTATCAGACAGCTGCTCATGCAGTCTGCTCACCACTGGGATTTCCCTCCATTGTATATGATATAATGATATTATTCCCTCTATTTGCTGGGTAGTTAGGCACCAGGCCAGGCAGCGCACTTATGAAATTGGGCTAAAAGCATGATGTTATTTCAGAATACAAAATGGCTGTGAAGTGGAATAGATAGAATATCTTATTTGGACTCTCTACGTTTTGTTTCAGTGCCTTGTTTAATTCCCTCCTCTTGAGTGGTCTTTTGTGTTATTTACTGTACTCTTCTCCCCTTCCTGATTTCCTCTCCCCTAACCGTTCATAACAACAGTCTCTCTTCTTTAACAATAGCTTTCACAGCGCTGCACCCACATTTCTAAACACTGCACCACAGTGCAAATCAGAAAGTCACTGGACAATGGCGGCGGCCCCCTCCAATCCACAGGCAGTAAAAAGATAGAAGTCTGATTCTATTCTCTACCCTCTGCCATTTTACAGTCTGTCAGCCTGTTAGTAGCTCCGTAGTTCGAAGCTCAGACCGGAACTCTCCAACGCTATTTCCAGCGCTTTTCTGAAAACCCGCTATTGTGGAGGTATAATTACAGGCCTATACGCTGTACTTAATTCCCAAACAATAGGGTGTACTTTCACACAAGGACATGAAATTACTCTCCATTCAGAACATGCTCAGCTAGACAACAGAGCTCTTGATGTTCTGAGGACATCCACGCTGCTGTTACAACGCACTGTAAAACCCCGACTGTAAGTCTCTCCCTGTTGTTCCCTCTCATTACCTCAGTGTGCCCTAAAAATGATGATGATGATGATGATGATGATGATGGAATTATTATTGTCTGTGTGGCACCACCTTTGAATGGATCTTTTTAAAAGGCCGACAGACCAAATGGGAGAAAGAGAGGAACCTATTTATTAATATTTATGGGTAGAACCTTCATCTCTATATCTGTTGACAAGTCGGTTTTATTTAGTCAGTCATGTTGCTCGATTGTCTATCTATCTATCTATCTATCTATCTATCTATCTATCTATCTATCTATCTATCTATTGACATTTGCCTGTAACACTTCAGGTGGATTGGACCTGAAGGAAATGGCCAGTATGTACTCTGAGCTGACTGAAGCGTACTGAAACTCACATGCTTTGGGACAGGAAGAAGGAGGGACATCGTAGACTGTCACACAAAGGTTTGTGTGTTTCATGAAAGCCAGACTGAATTGCGAAACTCAGCCAGCCTATGTGGCAGGGATTGTTTATTTCTATTTATTTTTTTCCCTCTTTCTAACTTTCTTTCTTGGAACAAGCTGATAAAGTTCCCTGATTAGTAACCATGGGCAACAGTCACTGCAATTTATTTTCTCTTTTTCTCTCTGGGTTTTTCTCTCTGTCTCTTCTTTCTCTTTCGTTGCTTCTATTTTTTTTCTACCGTAGCTCTGTTGTTCCTCAGTGGTCATAGCCCTGTGTCTGACAGTGATGGTGTTGTTCCTCCATTCACTGTTGGCCTCCTTCTTCTCCGACAGGCACCCGGCTCCCTGACTCCTAATTGGTGGAAATGCTAGCAGCATCTGGTTCTGGTGAGCGTCTCTGTCGACAACGGCGGCCGTCCAGGCGTTTGACGGCTGGTTGCCATAACGTCATCACCCTGGCGACAGACTGGACCCTGGCGCTGTTCTGGAGTACCTGCCACTCAGCATTACCAGCCACGCTCACAGAAGAGACAGGGCATTTCATGCATCCAAGAAATGAGGCAGTTTGAGAGTCAAATTTGATAATAAGCTTATTTCAACCCCCACCACAACACAACACACCACACCATACACCCTCCCAGCTCTCCATGACTAACCCCAGCCTGCGGGAAAGGGACTAATATTTTAGTGGATAAATTATATGGCCTGTTAACTTTTAAAGAATCTGTTGACAGTGCGTACTGTCACAATGTCATTTTCATATAATGCCATTTTATCTGCCCACTTTTCACGGTAAGATTTCAGCTTTTCTGACACAGACAGCAGAGACCTTGCTGGCTTTGAAAAGAGAAGTCTTTGCGAGTTCTCCCTTTCCCCCCATGTCTCTCTTTCAAACCCCGACGCTGTAGTTCCCTCCTCTTTTCTCCTCTCTCTCCATTCCCCTGTGGCCACATCCATGGTATTCTAGCAATACTCAGGCTCAACACTTGTTTATGCACGGCTATAGTACAGTATACTGCTATGATCTGCTTTGTTGTGCACCGAAATTATAGATATGGCTCAAATGATAATATGGGATTATTTCTTAGACAACAAGAAGTTAAATGTAAATACTAATTAAAGTCTGAAATTGCTGTTGTAAATGTACGTCTGTGAAGAAAACATGTGCAAACCTACAGTCTTGGTCAGTAAATGTGGACAATTTGAGTATACAGGAGCAAAACCTGTATGACATTTAAATGTTAAGATGTTTACATGAATTCGATTTTGCTGCACTCAGGCCAGTTAGCTTGATTTTATTAAATCTGAAATTTTAATTCATCATTCTCCATCTGAAAAACAACATGAAGATTATATATGGCACCACTTGGCTCCATTCAAGGCATACATTCAGAGTATGTTTACACTCCACTCGAGCAGGATATGATTCAAAAATTCATCAAAATCAAATTAAACAACGCGGTCTATCACCACTCAGCCCATTATGATTAATGTTTCAATTATGGTGTTAGACGTCTTTACCCATGGCCGTTTGTACCGGGATTGTCAGGAGGGAAGACAAACATACACACATTTTTTATTTTTTAAAAAGCTGTGAAAAAAATAAAATAAACATGCATGTCAATTACTGCAAGATGGCGCTCAGTTCCACACATCACATCATATTTGTTGCTATTTCATATCCACGCATGAGCAAACACAGTGGTGGCCATACAGGAGAGGAGGCGGCAGGGGAGCAAACAGCATGAGGGCACCGTGTTCAAACTGTGGTGACCAGTGGCTCCTGCCTGTCCGTGGCCGACGGCTCAATGCAGGTATTCACACACTGGATTCCAGTGGCCACCGAAACATCTAGCCCAAACGGACACAGTGACTCTTCTAGGTAAATAGCTGCCCATGCCAGACCAGGCTTTATAACCTCTCTCTCTCTCTCACTCTGTCTCTCTCTTTCTCTGTCTCAGTTTCTCTCTGGCTTTGTTCCCCCCCACCCCGCCACCCCCCCCAACAGCCCTCCCCAGCCTTAAAATGAACACGAGCATGCTGTTTAACAGACCTCACAGCTCACAGCCCAGAGTTCAACAAAATTAAATGCTCCCTTTCAGTAATAAAACTAGATGCTGCGTCGGCACTATTTTCTTCCTAGAAAAGGAAGTAATGATAATTTGGGGGGAGGTTTACTCTAAATCTACTTTTATAAATAGATTAATAGTGGGACATTACATTATCCAAAAAACAAACAAACAACTTAAGCAATAGAGAGCCATTTCCCTCCCTTTATTGTTAAATTGTGTAATCAGTGTTTTAAATTCAGTGTCTCACCTCAGCAGTTGTGGACGCTGGAGGAGACTTGGATGATTTGGCATTACTCTTGGCAGAAACAAAAGATGGGGCAAACATGGGGCTACAGAGAAGGCAGACTGGCCACGAGAGAACAAACCACACCACAGAGAGAAGAAACCAAACCACACCACTGCCTTCTGAAACCAGGCTGGCCCATGTTATCTCCCTCCATGCCCGGGCTCATGTTGTTTCTCTCTATTGTGTGGTTGGTTGGTTGGCTGCTTGGTTAGTTGGTTACTGGGACTGGGGAGTGACATGATGTGAAATTACACGTTGCATAGGTTCATGGTTTGAATGATTTGTTGATCATTGTCGTCGACTCCTATTGGTCGGCCTACGAATCATCAGGTAAACAAGACGCTTACTCTTCATGCTTTATGTCTCCCAAAGTATAAACTGTGCATAAGGTGAGTGACATCACTAGTTTGCATAACAGCACTTGAGTCATTTCTTTGTCAACGATGTCTCAATCATAGAAAAAAAACACTCACCACTGTAAATGTGTATATTGACCTTAAGGGTAACACCCATTGAAATTAAGAAAGGCCTCTGCAAAACATCTATCAAGGATAAATCATTCTGTTTATGTTTACAGGCCTAAAGTGGGTCCTGGGAATGCACCTGATGCAAAAATCAAATATTTCTTATTAACCTTTTTGCATGATTTATGGACTATGACATAAGTAGCGACTGGTGTATTTTTGTAGGAACCACAACATCGTCTGGCTGCAGCAAGCAGTGGTCTACAGGCTTTCCACATTTATCGAGCATAATTGCTGCTTAAAGTCTTAAATTATTTATTATTGTGAGATCTGACAGTGCTGCTCAGAAGCAAATTGGGATCATCTTCCATGACCACCAAGGATTTGCAGATTGGAGGCAGAACTAAGTTTATTTCCTCCGCTCTGCTTTTATCCCTGCAAACGAAGCGTTTAAAAGGATCACCCGCGACAGATAACCACGTTACTGTACAGACGAATAACGCCGCTGCTCTTAAGATCCTGATTTTGTCTGCGTTTTTTTTCTCTCTCTCTCTCTCTCTCTCTTCCCTTCACCCCGGTCTAATTGTGCTCAAGCTCTCCCTGTGGGTTTTAACGTTTGACACGGCGAAACGCTCTTAAATCCTCCACACTGCTCCCTCCCTTATGAGGCCCAGTATCTTAAAAGCAAAAAGGATGTATGTCTAATTCACAAATTTATCACTTCGCAAAATGATGCATTAAATGAGAGGGGACACGCTCTGATTTGAAATGCTGACTTTAGAAAAGAAGTTCTGATTTTCAAAATGAGTTTAGATGGGCTCCCCTTCACCCCTCACCCACTCGTTTGCCTCCCACGTCCTCTTGCCTTCCCAGTTATATCACTCTCTCCTTGAGAAGAGAGGCCATGGAGCGCTCTCTTTGTCTGCCTTTACCTCTTCCTCTCTCTCTCTCTCTCTCTCTCTCTCTCTCTCTCTCACACACACACACACACATCCCATAGCTTAGATGGACTGGTTTCCAATTAGCACATGTAGGTATAAGCATGTTTTATTGCGTGTGTGTGTGTGTGTGTGTGTGTGTGTGGCTGTGTGCACATTCATGCTTGTGTGTGCGTGTACGTGCATCACTCGAGTACGTTCACATGGTCGCCTTTGTGCGTTTATGCTTGCTTTTGAGGACAAGGCCATAGAGACAGCATTGACTAATTTTCATTTCTCTAGCCTTGAGATATTGAGCACTTGCATCAGGAGTATCATCTGGAGTCCAGCATATCTCATCATTGTTGCGGCAAACGCTGTCATGTAACGTTCATGGACAGTATACGGTTCTATAAAGACAAGGGTCATGATGGATTCAACATCCCACTGACTTGTGTTTTGTTCAAATGACAAATTTCAGAAATGGATAGCTTTGTATTTATTATTATTTATTTATTTTTGGTATTCTGGTAGAGTATGGAGTAGACAGACAACCCGTCTCTAGAGTACTTCTGAGCTCCCCAGCGGCTGAAACCAGAGGAGGCATTTTTTTTTTTTGAACGCAGCTCTAACGACTTTTGAATGCAGCTCAACTGGCTGCGAGGCAACGCGGGCTTCCTCTCGACAGGTCAACCTGCCAAGAAACAAGTTTAAAGAGGAAAGGATCTGTGTAAAAAGAGTAAATGTAAATGTCTGCTCAAGAACCGGTGATCCCTGGAGATGTGTTAAAACAAGGGCGAGGACTAAACCGATGACAACTCCATCCGCAAGGCCCACACCAAGGAGGGAAAAAGCAAGACACACTAAGTTTTAAGAGGTGCCGTCTTGACAGTGTTAATGACTTCTAGGCTACTGGTGAAATCATGAGGGAAAAGACTGCAAACAGCAAAGTTTATTCTTTGATAATTTGTGCTTGGAAAAGAATGAATTCAACGTGATAAAATATTGTGAATAACACATCTATAAGTGTTGATCTGTGGTGGGTGTTGGGCTTGTTACTCAAAATTTTTTATATATTTCTTTTTTACTCAGAACTCATTTTAAAAAAACAGGCCTAATGATATTACTTTACTTATTACTCCTTGTTAGAAATAATTTGTTACACTACTCATTAAAACAAATCTTGATTGTTTCAAAACACCTCACCTGTGCGCCTCCGTGACTGATAACCAAATACTACCAGCTTAGCTTTTAGTACCTGCACAATTGACAATGATATTTTTGTCGTCTTTCATCTTGAAAAAAGTCGCTGAATGTAAATGTATTAATCTTAAATCCAAGTGTGTGACACGTGGCATATCCTTCAGTCATGACCAAAATAAATGTGGATGGAGACTGGCTTATTAAACTTAAACATGATATGAAGATAAAAGAAATGTTATGATTTATTTCTCTGATTGGTAACTGTAATATTATTATTGAAATTGAAATAGACGTACCGCCCATCACTGTCTGTGATATTTTTCAAACATTGTGACCTGTGCTGTGTCATCTTTTTCCATCTTTTTCCATGAATTTGCTACCGGTCTTTTCTTTGACTCTTCAGCCACGGTGGCTACCGCTGCTCGTGATGATACCGAGTTCTTCTTCTATTTATTCAAAACAAGCAGCTTTTGCTGTTTCCGGAAATGTGAAATGCATCACTTCCTGTGTGCCAGAGGATTTTCCCCAAGACAACCCTACCTGACACCGGATGTTTAGAACAGCAAATTCAAAGGCTTTCATGAAAAGAGTATAGGTGTATAACACTGTGTTATATCAATCTGCAATAAAGAGCAGAAAAACAGCATGTATGAAACCACAGTAAATGTTGTGAAAACTAAAAGAAAGCAGTGTGGCCATCACCATTCTCTGGTAAACAAAGACAAGGACAGATACATTTATATACTGTATATCATGTATCATGTATCATATCACGAGAGTTAGAGAGCGATAGGCTACCACTGCAGCTGTCAACACAATCTCATTTCCTGGAAGCCTGCCATGTTGTAATTAAAAACTCACCTTATCTGCGATATTAAAATAACCAAGGCACATGTGAGGTATAGAAGATGACAGTCACTCTCTAGTAATTTATTGCTGTCTAGTAGCTTGACAGAAATGATGGTCCAAATTAGATCTGACTAGTTTCAACTTAACCATGCAGACATATTTAATGCTGAGATGGTCTGAATTGATGATGTTGCCATTGTCTTTCCATATCATCAGTACCTATGACACTTCTTGCTGCTATATAATAGGAGGGTTTAGCAGTTAATCAACCTTCATTTATACATTGCTTTAGGCCAAAGATATTATATTTATTTTTTACAGTTCACTGGGTGACCCTAGAAAAGTATTTACATTTTCTATTTATAACTTCCACCTCTGATTTTTCATGGCTGTATATAATGTACTATATTGTATATTATATTGACAGTGTATCGATTAGGTATCATCAGATCCATCTCAAGACTTTTTTTCTTGATGGCGCTTGTGTCCTTCTGGCTATACGACAATGATTAAAAAAAAAGTCTCAAAGGAAGATAATACCAAGAGGGTTAGCAGACGTAAACACACGTAACCATGCCTATGTATTCCGTAACGGCCTGGATAATGCACCAATTTTACAAGGAACAATGTTGGGAGAGAAACAGAGTAGCCAGCTTACTGAAATTGTTTAGATAGATAGAAGCGGGGGATTTTCTATGCTTAGCTTAAACATTTTGACTTGAAGTGATGCCAGTCTGGAGCAAAACAAGACATCACTTGGCTTGCTAGTAAACCTACTAGCTAACATTGCGCCATGAAAATTTCTTAGCTATAATTTTAAACCTTTTCCAGTTTATCCTGTTGGCTGTGCGGAGGAATGTTTCTAAAACGCTGCTGTCCATGTGTGCATTGAAACTTTGATGTTGAGTAACAAGACGGGAAAGAATGGGCCTCATTCACAAAACTTTTCATAAATTCTTCGGACATTTTTTGTATTTATGTGCGTACGAAAAAACCAACATGGGATTCACGAAACATGTGGAAAAACTTGATTTGTGCGTATCCCAGGTGTATCAGATGATGAATGCCAATTGTTTGTAAACTGTATGCGCGTGTCTGTTCTAGTCGATTTTCATAGGTAAACGCCCAGTTCAACACTATAAAAGGAAACTCAAGACTTAAAGGTTGTATACAAGTAAACCATCAAAAGAGGGAAAAAGAGGAACTTTGCGAGTCTGAAATTGAATTTTTTCTCTTATGCATGTATGAGAAAAAACAAAACATTATTTACCTTATTTACTAAGGTTATATGCTCACAATCTACCCAAGCCTAAATAGGACCTCCATCCATCCCAGCGTCACTTTTCCCTAGGTTGCCAGTTGCGATGGTATCTCATTGTTGCCTCATATGGCTGAAAGGGTGGCTGAAGTGTGGACTATATGGTTCAAAATGTTTTTGTCCGTTACATTTTTGACAGTGGCGTTCCTCTCGGCAGCCATCATTTACTAGTTAGTTTACTAGATAACTTGATTTTGATATAACAAATCCTGAAACCCAGACTTAGAAAAACAAAGATCTGAGCAGAGCTGGTATTTCCAATCGAAAATACTGGCACCTCTATGTTTGCCTATACATGTTGTTTTACAGTGTTGACTTCCATTAAAGCACACACAGTCACACAAGCTGTTTGTTCCTATGCATTCCTCTGGTATTATTATAGTTTCATGTAGTGTCGAGTTGGTAGTAGCCAGGATCCTTTGGCTACTGACCAGACATAAGAGTCTAAATCAGAGGGAGTCAGCAGATTACTGAAGCGTGGCGTGTGGTTAGAGGCTGGCTGCAGGTGTGTGCTCTCAAACACAGAGTGAGAGAGAGAAAGAGAGAGAGAGAGAGAGAGAGAGAGAGAGAGAGATGGAAGGAAAGCCAGAGCAGAACTGGGAGTGAGAGAGCTTGTCTACTCAGTAGATGTGGTCACTCTCCAGGTGCAGGACCATATTGATGGAAGAAAACAAGGCCACCACCACCACCCCCCTGTTCCCCCCTCTCTATTGCTTTCTCTCTATATAATTGCGCCACGTGAGGAAACACAAACTTGGCTGCCTCTGTGCATCGCTGCAACTAATCAGAACAAGGCCCTCTTTACTAAGGAAGCATGGCCGCTCTTTGATTTGACACTTGCCGTTTTCATGCAGGTTTGTGTTGGTTTTTTTTCCCCCGCACTTGATGAGGATGTACAGTCTACGTGTGTATGTGTTTTCTGTGTATGTGCATGTGTGTGTGTGTGTGTGCACGCGCGTCTATGAATCCCAGCGGGTACACGCTCAATGTTGCGCACTGTTTCATCCCGTATTGTATGATACTCAAAGACTGTCATCCTCATCTGTGTTCATGCACCCCTCCCTCTTGAACCGAACAAACACAACCTCATTAGCCACACACACACACACACACACACACACACACACAGACGCACACACACACATGCATATACACATGAATGCAATACACAATGAATGTAAGACCCTTAGAGTAGAAGGCATTCTATTTTCCAGGTTCAAATGAAGGTTGAACAATTGACAATAATAAATAAATAAAGAATAATAAACCTCTCTCACCTGTTGGTATCAAGGAATCCATGAAGAAGGACAAGTGAGATTTGTCGGTGCCATGCATGTGAGCGTTAATTGGAGACAAACTCTAAAGCCCGCTGCTCAATTTGTATTGTAGCAGATAAGAAGTCCAGCCCAGCTTTTGAAGCCTAGTTTCAAAAGCGTTCTACTTGGCAAACACTGGCAGTAATTTGTTATTTGGTTTTAATAGCTAATGTCTCAGGTGTTTTCACAGCAAATTTTGATTGATAAATGTGTCAACTCTCTCAACTTATTTCTGGGATGTGACTGGAACGGAGCAGACACACGGCCTTCAACCACGGCTGTGAAGCTAAGCAAACAACGTTAACTTCACCGGAGCTCGTTCTGTCAGCAAACGGTAAATTAATTAAAGAAAGAAAACCTTTAATGTTAATCGACTGTTTGCTAATGAGTGTTAATGCTCTGAAATTGCTATAACAATATCATTTATATTATATAGCGGTAGTTGATAGCATAAACATGAGTGGGAAAGCAGATATTTATGTAACTTTACCCGGCAGAATAAGTCCCAGTGAAGTTAACTTTATCTGTTTACCTTCACGGCCGTGGGTGAAGACCGTGTGTCTGCTTCGTTCCAGTCACATCCCAGAAATAAGTTGGAGAGTTGACACATTTATCAATCAAAGTTTACTATGAAAACACCCAAGACATTAGCTAATAAGCCGGTGGCTACTATCAAAGGCCAGGGAGTGTAATTAAGTCCTCAACTCCAAATATAGCAAATACACGATGCATACTGTGTGAGTGTGTTTGTGTTGCTTGAGACATGATCTCAAGCATGCACGCACAGTGAGGTCCAAACGTCTGAGTCCACTACCCAGATACCTTTTGTTTATCATTCATCAAAAACAAATAAAAAATTTTCGTCAATTGATATTTGTCAAACAAGATTACAAAATTTTCAAAAATAGTTAAATTAATAAAATATTTTTCAATGGAAGTCCTTTTTCAAAGCAGCAGTAGAGACAATAACACATAGGACCGTATTAATTTTGTCAATATATTGTATTAGTTGTTCAAAGATAATTCACACTGTGCATTAGGAGCATACATGTGTTAATATTTCAATGAAATATATGGTGTGACAACAATTTGAAAAATGGTGTGCGAACACGATAATCAGATATTTTTCAATTTCACAGTATTTCTCAAAGATCTAAACATTTTGATTTGTATCTGCTCAAATGTATTCTTGAATAAGAAGTATCAACTGAGTAAAAAAAATATATTAATCTTTGATAAATGATGAAAACAAAAACTTGGTAGTGGACTGTTGGACTCCACTGTACACGTTCAAACACACATACAAAACCACCCTATATATATATAGGGTGGTTTTGTGCCAATCTGTAGTGCCGGTGAGATTCCCATATATACATGGGAATCTCACCGGCACTACAGATTGGCACTCCTCCTTGCACCTTATATATTTGCAGGTATATAGTCAGCATCTGTTTCTAAACTTCATCTGAGACAAAGAGAAATACAAGAAAACAAACCTACACCACTAGTCTCTATGAACCCATGGGGCGCCAGGAAAGGGTGGGGGAGAGTGTGAAGAGACTTGCAAAGGTGAACAGGTGAAAGAGAAAAGCAGACGAGTGTAGCTTTTCCTGCCACCTCTCCACCCTTCCGTGCTCCCCCCCATCCCTGCATCACCTCGCCTCGGGGGGTTGAACAACTGCTCTTGATGGGGGGGCAAGTGTTCTCTCTGTTCTCTCAGTGCCTCTGGGTGTACTACCGACTCTCACTACCCTGGCGATCTCCTGCCGTCTCACTATCTCAGACACACACACACACACGCACACACACGCACTCCCGCACAGAGAAACACGTACGAACGCACAAGAATGTTGCAACGTCTGAACTCACACCCTCTTTGCTCTCTGCTCCCTCTCATCTTCCTATGTGGGGCTCTTTGTAGCCGCTGTGCCTGAGCTTGGTGAGGAGGAGAGGGAGAACAAAGGCAGGGGGGGGAAAAAAGAAGGATGGAGAAAAGAGGGCTGAGGTGGTGGTGGTGGTGGTGGTGGAGTAAAAGGGGGGAGGGGGGATAGGGGGGATGAATGAGAGGAGCTAGCACATTCACATTGTGTTGAGAGTGTCTCCTGTTGTTGCTTGCAGAGCGTCGGTCGGCGAGCGTTTGTGCACCGCAGCTTGATTTGGGGGTCGTCCCCAGCTGCGCGTGGAGACAGCAGCGTGGAGACGTGGCAGAGACTCTAATTAGACGGGCCTAAGTGTGCTGAACTGAGGGAGAACCCCGGAGCGCAAGCAAACGCTGCACAGCCCCCCTGCAAACAGAGAGGGAGGAGAGCCCCAGCAGTAATTACAACGTTTCACAAACCAAGCAAGACACCTCCAGGAAGTTTTCAATCAGAGAAATCCTCTTGGACTCACTGGGGAGCTGGAGAAGAGATGCATTTCATTAACCCTCACTGTAGGGCCTTTTTAAAGAAGGGGAGATTAAGCTTTGACTCGGCGAGGTCATCCTGTGATGTCCTGTAATAGCATGCCTGTCTACTGTGATTCAGCATTGCCAGCCAAAATATGTTGGGCACAGCCAGTGGAAGCTAGAACTTCTCAAATGATATGAAATGGTTCAAGGCTCATGATTTAAATTCAGGGCTACAGACAGACCTGAGTTATGAGCACGCTTGATGTTTAACAATACAAAACCAAATAAATCAAATCTCACTAATCATCCCGGAGCACCTGGGGACATTAAAACGCAGTTCAGAGATGTGCTGAAAAGGTGTAGGCTGCATTAGAACATTTCACCCTGTTTTCACTCTTAGATGATGTATTAATGTAAATAAAGATATTTACACCTCATGTTTCTTCTGGCCACTGGGCAGCCATTGGCAAATTGAAATTGTGTGAATGTCTTTTTGGCTTTTGAAAGGATGGATGTAATATTGGGATGGGATTCATTGAATTTGGATAATGGTGTTAATGTAATGTTAATACTGGTCTTTGGTTGAATCTTCACTAAAGGTATTTGGCGTCCTCCTGGACGCTGGCAGTGCCAGTATGTGGATCTGGAATAGATCCATGCTAATGGGGCTGCTGCTTGTTGCCACCATGCAGTTTGTTGACGAGGGAATGTGGAATTCTTCACTTCGTCAGAATCATATGGGTTCTACCGTAAACAATTTGAACAGGGAAAAATCATGAACAGGTCTTACAATCATAATCATTTACATGAGTTCGGAATTGTCAGCAGTGAGATATTATATAAGGATAATAAAAAGGAATATAAAGGACTTTTTCTTTAAACCCTTGTTAAATACCTAAGAATACATTGGGTAGATTAAATGTGATAGACAAAACAAAATGAGGACTTTAGTGAGATTGCAGATTTCAAACTATGATTGATCCCATTAATAGCAGCCAGTGCTTTACTGTGTAAGTTCCACAATATATACAATGCACACTGCAGTCATGGGGGTGGGATCATGCTTGTTTGCAACCAACTGAAGGCTGTGTGTGTGTGTGTGTGTGTGTGTGTGTGTGTGTGTGTGTGTGTGTGTGTGTGTGTGTGTGTGTGTTGTAATGCATGACACAAACATCCAGAGCGAAGGTGTTAAGGCACTTTCACCTGTCTCAAGTCAGAACATACACACACATACACAGATGCCTACATTGTGGCATGTGTCATGGAAAGTAGATGTGTGAGATGTGTGAACGCTGCATCAATTATCCCACCAACTTCCCTTGGCAAATTAGGAAGAGATAATTATGTCTTACTTATTTTTCTCCTATGTCTGTCTTTTTCTCTTTTGGCATGGGTAGTGGCAGTTGTCATGGAGTGCATGTAAAATCATCTGTGCAGGTACAAATGTCTAATCTATGCTTTTCCTGTTGGGATTAGCTGAGGATGCTGTGGTACGCCTGTCACAAAGTATTAGGGAGGAGAAAAGAGGAACAGGAGCAATATGGGACACCTACAACTTTACTGCCAGACCACATATATGAAGGAAAAAATAAAAGTTCAACTTTTACTGCAGTTTGTGCTTGTAACACACAAGAGTGGACTTACAAAACAAAAAGCATCTTGGAATGGTACATTTTCAAAATGATAACAATTTATATTACATGAATTGAAATGAACTTCAGTGATAAATGCACAAATAAACCTTTTTCACTTACATTTGTCTATATATTATTTGCTAACATCTGAAATGTGAATTTGTATTAGCTTTATCTGCTGCTCTTCACTAAAACCCACATACTATTACTTTTCCGCAGAGACGGTAATTACAATCACACTAAATAGGCTTGAACCGTATCAAAAATTAATTAATACCAAATTTTATTTGGGTTATCCATTGCTAAAACACATGGTTTTTGCATGCTAATGCCACATGTTTTGAAACATTCCTGCAATTCAATTACTTGGGAATATCATTAAAGGCAACAAATTTACAGTTTAATTTGTGTGGACTATTTAAGTCGCTCCAGAGCCACAGAATCCCCCTCCTCAGTAAGTGGATTAATTAATTTGAATCAATAAAGTCTCTCAGTCGGGTTGCACCCCTCTCAAATAAATAACTAACTCCACACACAGCCTTATCAGCTGCAATGAGGGTCCAAGCCCAAGAAGGAACTTTTGCTGAGACAATTAATGGCAGAGGATTTCCGCCTTGTCTTTTGCTCTTTCAGCTTTTTTTAATTGTATAGAATGTTTATTTTCCTGTTTGTTTTGCAACAAAAATGTTTTGTTGGTGAATTCCACTGTTTTGTCTCCTATTTATGGACAATATCAAGCCTGTACTTACAGAACTGTTACAGAATGCATTTATTTTGAAAAAACAATCTGTTTTTCTCCGGAGGACATGAAATAATACTATACAGCAGGAGACCGAGTTACTAGATGAGTCACTATGACTACTCAGCAATGTAAAATTCATGTAAAGAACAATATTCAGCCTCCACACGTCAGTGTTAAACATTGGTTTTGCTGTTTTAATGTCATTTTAGATTATGGGAAAAGCATAAAAGTGCTTTGCTACGCCTTAACACATAAAACAGCTCCAATGGATTAGATTTCTGTGTGCTCCCTTAAAGTTGTAAAGGAGATCATTCATGGTACATTTGATTCCTACTTTCAATTAAGGATTTAGTACAGCTGTCTTTAAACATAAAGATTATATTGTGTGATTTGTGTCTACTTTCTTTGCTGGTTTCTATGAGGCAAGCCCAGTTTAGTTTTGATACTCATGGGAGAGTCTGTCTGAAAATAGAGTTGACAGATCAGTCTTATTCATAGTCAGTCAGAGGGTGTTTGGCACGGTGTGAGAACATGATGTGCATCAGTGTAATGGTTCTGTGTAATGGATTTTGTGAATAGACAGGTAACAACATTATCTTTCATTTAAGTATAGAGCCTACTGCATGTCCCATCTGTCTTTCTGTCTGTCTGTCTGTTTCTCTCTTTCCCTCTTTCTCTCTCTCTCTCTCGTTCTCTCCCTCTCTCTCCCTCTCTCTCTCTCTCTCTCTCTCTCTCTCTCTCTCTCTCTCTCTCGCTCCCTCTCTCTCTCTCTCCTTCAGCCGTGGTGAGGAATCTGATGCAGAGGTGTTGCATTTCTGTTTGTCTGTCAGAAGTCCAGTTGGGAAAATCTGAACAGCCACACTTGTCCTCAAACAGCGAACTGTTCAACATGGAAAGCTTATGACAGGAACCATTATTTATCAGGTAACCAAAGACTGCATGCATTAAGAACAAGAATGATGTAAGACCAGTGTGAAGTTTCAATGAAGATTGGGTTCATCTGGTGACAACTACAGGCTTGATGCAAAATGGCCCTGATCAGTGTTTTTTTCATTTGGGGCTACAACACAAAAAGATGCAGTTGTTGAAATTCAGTTTAGTTGCTAAATTACTCCCAACATTTAAGAAATCAACCATTCACTCTTTCCTGTTCGGCCTTTGCTTTATTGAACCAAAGGTAAAAAAAACCTTCTCATACTAAATTGTTTTATTTACTCTCGTCTTCAACCAAAATATCAACCTTGGGAGAAATGCTGCTTAAACCGCCTGTGAGGAATGACAGTAAATATAACATGGCGTATTGGTTTAAAGTACTCTAAACAGATGGTTCACAAAAGACGGGCTGTTTTCCGATGGGGAGACTGTGGGTTTGCCTTATTAGATTGACACATCTGTGTTGTAAATCAGCAGCCAAACCTGCTCCTTGGATTCTAATCAAAATCACAAGGAAGTGGAGTTAAGAGGGATCATATGAAAGAAGTAAAAGTATCAGTGGATGTTGCTCAGTTGCTGTTGTTAGTGGTTCACCTGATGCTCAGTATTCAGGATAGATCAGGCCTTGCTCAATATAGGCCTACAAATACATCCACAATCCTTAGCTCATCCAAAATGTTTGCAAAAATATATTCAGAAACTAAATGTACTTAAAATATGACACCCTATTGTTACAAAATAACATGGAATAAAAAAAAATAATTATGGTTTAATAAGTTTTACTATTGCTAACAAAAATAGATTTGCTCATAATGAGAGAATCTGCTGAGTTTTTGAAACTTTGTCGGATGAATTTCAGGTAGGATTTTTTTTTTTACCCAAAATTAAGCTACAAAATTTGCACACAAAACCTCTCAAGTATTTTCTGTGACGCTGTCTTGTGATGAATCTGTCCTGATGTGCAGGCCTTGGCTCTGGGTCATTCTGAGAGCTGATGGATTGGAACAGGTATTGGAGTCAGAACCGAGGGCGCATGTTCCATTTGAACAGTTCTCTTAGATCTTTTCTAATGAGGCTGAAACCGCAAGCCAAAGCTGTTTGATTTGCCAGCAGAAATGAAGCATCACATTTGTTTATAACAAGCTGCATTAGCTAATCAGTCTGCGCATGTGTGTGTGTGTGTGTGTGTGTGTGTGTGTGTGTGTGTGTGTGTGTGTGTGTGTGTGTGTGTGTGTGTGTGTGTGACCATTCTTTGACAATTACTCTGGCAGTGACTGCCACAGATCTCTTATTTCTGTCCTTGGAAAAGCCTCTAAAAACGTCATTTCCATCATCCCTGCCATCACACTGATTGTGAATTTTAGCTTCAAATGATGTCTGAGAAAAGCATTGATTTTTGCAGGTAACTTCTGAAGACACAATCCTAAGAGACTAGTTATTAGCTAGTAATATTCAATACTTTTCTTCTGTACTGAAGTATTTAATACTAAACACTGAGACATCTGCATGTATATTAATGCACTATATACATATTTTTAAAAGAAAAATATATATTTATAGTATAGATATATGTATATATTTTTCAGTCCTTTAATTCCAGGACCAAAAATGAAAAAACATGAAAAGAAAATTTTAAAAAATAGAGAATGATCTGAACAGATTTTTAGATACTTTTTCTTGGTTGGGAGAGTGGTCGGCACTTTAACCTAAAACACTGTAATGGGTGAACCCTCAGGGGGTGTTCTGGCAATCCACAACCATCTGCTCAGAACAGCACTACGACAATCTCAGCTTAACAAAGAGCTGCCCTTTAAAAAAGCTTTTACCCCTCAGTGGCTTTACACAGAAGCGGCAAGTACTGGACTTGAGAAATGACAGAAAATCAATATCATGTAGGGCCAGAGCTACTGCCAAAACTAGTAATTACTCAGTGGCACTCAGGTCACAATAACTAGTCCAACTGTATAAACCAGTGCTGGTAAACTAAGTGCATGTGCCATGAATGTTTTGTGCAAGAAATTAAGACTTTTGAATCTTGACTTTTGTTTTTCTACAAATTGATCACCTACCATCCAGCATTCTCAGCTTGAGCCTCTTGGCATATTGTCATTATCCTCTAGAAACCTTGTGATTCAGGATTGTTTTTATTGTAAAATGAAATATAGAACAAAAACAATCACTCACACTTCCACTCATGGAGTGGCAATTCAGTCAGATGTGACCATAATCCACCAACAGTGCAGTGCATTATGGAGGACTCAGGGATCTTCCTCTCCATCTTGGTGGATCCATCTGTCAGTCTTTGCCAGCGCTGTGCTGCTTTCTCTGGCACATTTGACAGCGCCACTCCTCAGCCAGATTACAAAATTACACAAATGTTAGGGTGGAAAGGTGTAATTGAAGATGGCAAAGGGCTGATTGGGAGACATTTAAATGATTATTCTCCACTGTTCAACATACAGGGCGTGTGGCAGAGGCCACGGAGAGAACCACTTTGAAATGATTACTGCTTCTGACAGCAGGATGACAAGTCCAACCCCCCCTCCCTTTCTCTTTCTGTCTCTCGCTCTCTCTCTCTTCTTTCTTTCTCTCTATGAATGTGTGTGTGTGTGTGTGTGTGTGTGTGTCTCTGTATGTTGTGTACGTGTTTGCATATACTGTGTTTGTTTGGGTACTGTATGAGCATCTCTCGATGTGTGTCTTTGTCTGCATGTATTCGTCAGGATGTGTGTGCATGCTAGTGATATGGCCGGGGGCCATGCGTATAGGCCCTGTGGAGTTTCTAACTCAGAGCCAACACAAACTAGAGAGGATTTACATCAGCCAGATTACAGTACTGCCACCATGACAGCATCTAATGGAGGAAACAAGACACCTCTTAATGAAGACGCTAATTTAAGAAATATCGCACTGTGTTCTGAAATATAAATATCAGATGGAGATGCAAAAAGGGGGAGGGAAGACGTGGCCTGACACAGGGGCGTCCTCTGTTATTTGGTTGTATTCATTACTGGGTTGTATTTAATGAGATCTTTCAAAGAAAATCAAATCTCAGAGTTTTTTGTAACAAACTTGTAAATTTCACTTGTGCCTGACATTTACAGTACATCCTTGCTAATCCAAATTCAGACTAGTTAAATGCAAGTGAATGAAGTGAAGTAGAACGCCAAAGGTTACTTGGATTGTGAAACAGACAGATGTAGTCCAAATCCCTGTACGGTCTAAATGAAAGTAAATATAGTAGTAGCATATAGCCAAGGGGAATATGTATCACAACTGTAAACTGCAGAAAATAAATCACAAAAGAATCTGTGTATATTTTGTTCATTATTGCCATATGGTTAACCATCCTATATATTCCTGTTATTGTGTGCAGGTAGGAGTCAGAATTGAGCTTTTAGGGAACTTTAGCAACTTTTCAAGGGGGTGCATACACAGATACAACCAGGAAAGCACACTACGACAACAAAGACTCCTGCCTAGTTTGTTTATGTATTTCTTTATTTATTATTTCTCTTTCTATTATTCTCCCATTCTACAGCAAACATGCCTAACCAAAATAACTGTGGTGCATAACCTACACAGAAGTATCACACTTTTCCTCTTGCAATTCATTTTTGATGGCTGTGGTTTGGATAGGTGTGGTTCTACTGTACGTCAAATTTCAACAATGACTTGAATTTCTTGCTGTATTTTTGTACCATATTCAATGACCCCCATTCCATTGCATGCGTGGCAGTCGTATGAGCCACAACTAAACGACTGACATATAACTTTTTCCCCTGACACAGTCAGAAGTTTTCTATCTATGTGGTCCGGGTCAGAGTTGCGTTCTGTCATGTTAAATGCAGTTGACAGAAGAGCCCGGCAACACCCTAAACCTCTGGTCAGAGACTTTGTTTTCCCTGAGCACCAAAGTACTGTGCTCCCTTAGGCTTTGGTCTCTAAGCTGTAGGTTGTGGTTGTTTCTCTATACTCTCTCAAGTTATACATTTGACAAAAGTGAGCATTGTACTCTTTTGTAATCATAATCTCATAGGGTGTAGCAAAGTATGGACCTGCCTCCACTGTCGTAGTATTTCAGTCAGATAACATGTTTGCAGTATCTTGAAGTAATGTATCTTCTTAAAATGTACCGCATACTATACGGAACAAGCAAGACAAGGGATAGTTGTGCGACTTAAAGCAAGAAAAGAAGAACATATGGACTTTTTAATATAGCTCATGAGTTTATGAACAGTTAAATATTAATGTTGGCTCACTAGGAATTCATAATGACCACCAACATTTACAATTTTCTCTCCACTTCTACACCTTGGTTAAAAATCATAGTCGGGTACCTTTTGGTGGACCTTTTAGTCTAAAGCACCTAACCGTGCATACATTTTTGATATGGGTAAGTTTGAGTTGCAGTTTGAGTTTGAGTTTGAGCGATATGGAAGTAAATGGTGAGACAAAAAGAAAGCTTGAGTGTTAAAGGGGGGGTATTGTATTCATTTTGGGCTATTTAAACTGTTCCTGCGGGTCTTTACGAGACGTTTGTAAAGTCTATATCAAAAACAATCCTAAAACCAGCTTCTGTGTTGTGTGGTTCAGTCTCTCTTTTCTCCATAGTAAAGAACAGGCTGTTTTGAGGGCGTGGAGGTTGTATGTAATGAGCACTGCTCTGATTGGCCGCCTCACACCTCACCCACCCAGGCCAATCGCCTGTCGGAGGCGGAGAGCAGAGCGCTCATGCCGCTCAAGGTAAACAAATAAGCTTGACGCCGTAATTTACTGTAACCATGGCAGCTGCTCCAGAACCAACACTGAGACCGTACAAGTCTGACCCAGAATGGGAAGAGAAGTCTTTACTAGCATGCGGTACTAGACTACTAACGTTCACGTTCAGTGATATGTTCTCTTCACTAATGGCGCTGTAGTAGTTGATGTAGGTCCTCTTTAGATGCTGTGTAACATTCTGAGACTTGCCATACAAACATGAGTTCACTGCTGGCGTCCATGTTTTCCCGAGCAGATGAAAAAGGGGGTGACTTCCAGATTTCACTTTTTCTCTGCTAATTAGGTCAATTGTAACAGGTGGAACATGTATAAGGGCCAGGAATAAGCCGTTTTCAATCATACGTCCCCTTTAATGGCGGCTAATGCATCTCACGCTGGTACTTGACTGACTGAAAAAGTGAAAATGTTCTGCCAAAGCGATTTATTACAAAAAGAAAAAAGGAAAAGAAAAGCTTGATAAAAGTGAAAGAGAGTGAAGACAATTGCTAGGGAGGTATGCAATGAGGAGAAACGCAGAGCAAGAGAGCGAATGATTTCCCCTCTGACGATGTCAATAACCCATGAAGTGAGCTGACGTGGTAGACAGACAGACATCACCAATGGTTTAGCTTGGCTTTGCTGTGAGCACATAAAAAGGTTGATTTCGTACGTTAATGACTCACTGCATGACCCCCTGTACCCCCCCCCCCCCCCCCCACAAAAAAAAAATGCTGCAAAAAACTGCAAATACACATGGGAGTGAAAATCGTATGTTAATTTCAGAGATGGACATGTTCCATATGCTGAGGGAGTTTTTCATGTGGCCACTATTCATCGGCACACACGGTAAAGAGGTTCACCATGTGGAACTGCAGTAATCGTGCCACACAAAAGTACTAGTCGAACCATGATACTGCATAACCACACACGAATATAATGTTAATGGTGCACATATGTAGTGAAGCACATTACATGAATTAAATAGGTATGCTGCTAAACAGTTCCCCAGTTAGTATTGCATGGCTTTGGCTATAATGTACAGTAGATAAAGTACAGTAGTATATCAAAATACACATATGGACGACCCCAATGAATAATGAATGATATAGCACACAAACATTACTTACGTAGTTCAATTTATTTACATGACGAACCTTTCTGGGAACAGCAGAATGCGTAATGCTCTGATTCAACAAGCGAAGGAACAACTCCATATGCGTTGATGCTAAATATAGCCTTACTTTGAAAATTATAGTAATGGACAATTCCTTGGTCGGCGTCAACGTCATATGCTGGGTTAATGTAGCCTAATGTGACATTATTGAATGCAGTATGTGCGGAAGTTGAGTTAAATTGGCAACTTAAGTCCATCACTGTATCAGTTGCTGTTAGCTTTGAAGTCAAAACATCTGCCACTGAGGTTTAGTCAGGAGTGAAACCACTCAAACAGCAATATGAGGAGAAAATGAGAGTTAACGCGTTCCGATTTAATTTAATGATGCGGTTGCACTGTATTTTACGACGTCAACGATTAAAACTTGAAGCGTGAATATTAATCAACCTCTCATTTTTGATATTGCAAGTTTGGTCCAATCTACTTGTGAAAGCTTATGAGAAGTAGCTAATCAAGAAGTCATCCCATCCCCTTCTTCCTCTCATGCTTAATAACATTGACGTTTCCCCTAAATGGGAGATATGCGGCTGACGTTTCAATTGGACCGCCCGTCACTTTAAGGATGGTGCCTGGGGCCATAGCTTGAATCACAATAGGAGAGGAGAGGAGAGGGGGGGAGAGCTTGTAGTGCTATATTAGAAGGGTATTACAGGGTTGTAACATGTTCTGCTAAACAAGGACTTACAAAAAGCATCCTTGAGAGAAGATGTGACAGTCCTTCCCAGAGAGATAAGAAAGGAAACATGAAAGGAAAGACTCTATTCCTGGATGTTGCAAACTGAATTCATATGTCTTGAATGTCTATATAGCAAATCGGAGAATGAGTATTTGATAGTATTATTTGATACAATAGGAGTAAAGAGCCCTCCATTTCAATGTATACTCACCCACCCTGGAAGAGTGATACTTGAGGCAGATATATGTGGAAGTGCAAGGGTATGTGCTTCGCTGTGTTACCATGGCCACCTGAAAATGCTTTCTCTTATTGTCCTCTCCAAGAGACATGAAAGTAACAGGGGAAAAATATATTTATATATATATGTCCATTTTAAGATTTATATCAGATTCAGTGTCCTGCAAAGCTATATAGGCATTTTTGTTTCACACTCATTCTTCAATTAACCGATTAGATAATGTGCAGTGGGTGTGATATGTGCTGTGCATGCCCAATAGCAGTCACATTACTCACATTTATTTCCTCTGCACCCTCGCCTTTGAGCAAAATGTCAGACTGGACTTACAGGGGGAACAGAGCGGGGCAAAGAGTTAGCCATGGCACCAGTCATAATCTATCCTTCAAAAGGGCCAGATGGAGCGGCTAATGTTTCAGTCAAAATATTGTTTTTGGATGGAGGTGGGCACACTCCCTCTTGCCCTCGCTTTCTCTCTGTCTATGTCTCTGCCTGTCTCTCTCTCTCTCTCTCTCTCTCTCTCTCTCTCTCTCTCTTTCTCTCTCACGCTGTGTATGTCCTTGTCTATCTCTCTCTTTCTCCCGTGCACTCACCAGCTCTCTCTCTCTAACCCTCCTCCTGCTATGTTTTATCAGATCCTGTCACAGGGGGCCTCTTATAAAACCAACAGAGCTCATCAGGATAGGGCTCCAGAGGAGGGGTTCGGTCAGGCCTCGTTAATCTAGGCTGGCCCAGGTTTGGTTAAGGCCTGGGCTGGTATTTATCAAGCATATCAGATTTGGAGTGCTGGTCTAGGGTCAGTTCTCAGAGTGATCCTATATGAAAAAGATGGTTAAAGGCACCTGAGCAGTGGTCCCTAGATCAGCACTCCTGCCCTGAGACGCTTGATAAACATACAGCCCCTGGGTTTGTGTCTGGGCTGGGCTGGTGGAGCTGTGGGGCAGAAAGGTATGTGCTTAGTGGTGATTGTGCGCCACGACCTCCCTTCATTCTCCGAGGCCGAACACACACAGAGCGACCTTGTGTGGAGAAGAGGGCTGGGCAGACAAGCTGAAGTCAGCTCCCGCCACACAGCGCACCGTAGGCAGAAGAAGAAAAGTTCCTTCTGGGTTATACACACGTGTGCATGTGCACACACACACACACACACTCACACCAAAAATGATTGCTTTGTTATACGTTGCAAAAAACACTTGTTTTGTTTGTTCTTACTCCAAGAAACATTTAGTTAACACACACGCACGCACACATACAGGTGATACTTCATCATCAGCACCACGCCAGGCTGTAGGGTTGCAGCAGACTACTGTGGAGATGTTATTAAAGCACTAATAAATCCACCCAGCGTTACATAAACCTGTCATTGGGTTCATTACAATAATTACTTTAATTTGCTGTTGATGAATTAATGATAAAGCAACAGAAAAAAAAGGGGGAAAATAAAACACAGTGAAAGGAGTTTTCAGAGGAGACGCCACGCCACGTTTCCTGTTGGTCGCCCGTCACCTCTCAGCTGACAGAACACTTTGTGTTTCGCCACTGGCGTAGCCTACAGTGTTGTGAGCCATAGCATGGACACGCAGCCGCACCCTCAGTGACACGCACACAAGTACACACCGTGCGCACGCATGAACACACATGTGCATACACACACACATACACAAATATAATATTCTTGCACCCAAGGCAAATAGAGGTCTTTGCGGACCTGCCAGCCCTTGTTTGATAGGGACAGGATGTACCCTGGAACCTTACTTGCAGTACTGTGGCCTTGCTGGTTCTTGTGGTCAAGCACTGTGCCATGCCATGGTGCCACAGACTACCATGCTGGCCCGTCTCCTTCCCTTCCTTGACCCTGCCACGCTCATATAAAGACAGCCAGGCTTTAGCCCACTGTCCCTCCACTTTGACGCAGCCCCACGAAAACAGAGAGACAGCGATAAAATGCCTTCTTAGCAGGTCCGTTCTGGCTGGGCTGTTTATTCAAAGGAAGTCTTCAGCCAAAACACACAGGCCAAAGCACAAACGCAGCACAAGGTTTTGGTGTGTGTGTGTGTGTGTGTGTGTGCATGCACATTGTTGTATACTGTTTAGACTCTGTAGTATCTAAGAAGTGAGTTGGCCTGGTGGGTAGAGAAGAAAGAAAGGATTCTTGCAAAAGTCAGTGTCCACCACTGTTTAAACAAGACACTGAATGCATCCCTGATGTAGGGACGCCATGATTAACTGCACTACCCCACTATCCATCATCCTAAAAAACAAAACAATTACTGAATTCCTGCATGTGAGGTCATTGCAATTATCAGACAGAGCAGACACCGATCTCTCATTGTACAGGAGTACAGGTAATCGCGGCGACAGAAATCCCCATGTTCACAAGACTAAACAGATTAGTTGATTATCTGTGCCCAGAAACATGTAAACAATACAACCAGATCAATACAAAAGATGTTTCACCAACAGGAGAGTGTGAATCCCTATCGTCAAGGGAACACAACTGTTTAATTTCCCTCTCGCAGTGGATTCATCTTTTAGATATATTCTGGGAAAATACCAATCTATATGCTACTCATCTTTCCTACATGAAATCCCTTATATCATCCATCTCCACATTAGAAAATTGGTCGATTTAAGAGGGATATATAAAACACTAATTTAGGTGTATCATTCAATATCATTATCTCTATTAGATTTTGGCATCAGGTATAATCTTATACTCTTTGACTGGAAAATACCTTGATAAAAATACCTTTTCCCCAGTGCCACCCCCGCAAAACCCTGCTAATGTGAAAAGAGTCACAGTGGATATGCCATGTGAGCTTGTTGATGCTTATATTCTGTGTTGAAATAGTGAACGTATCATTTAGAAGTAGGGGGAAATGGCTTACAGTGGGGATGCCAGCAGTTTAGGGAAACTCAAAACGTTCCTGTTGGATGGAGATGTATGATTTTTATCATCAGTATTAGTTGAACTCAATATAATGAAACAGCTACATTTCCTGAGCGTTGTGGTTCTTTGAAAAAACAAGAGCGTAGGCGGACTTTAGTCAGAGATATACTTAGCTAAATGAGTTTACAAAATTACCAAATTATAGGTGTTTCCCACTAAATCTGGGATTTTGACATTCAACGAGATGCTATCAGTGCTTGCTAATCTATTTATGATTCAAATAGATTGCACTGGTGCTAGTTATGAAAGGGGTAATGCTATATGTTATAGAGTTTATTTAATGTGTTAGTAGGTGTAATACCCTAAGTTATCACATTAGAGAAATAATAGAGCATAAAAGCTCCCAATCTGTAATTGTCCATAATATAGGCCTTGGGGTTCTGCTCCATTTAATGTAGCATGGGATCTTTTCTGTCAAATGTTTACAGGAAGATTGCATCATAAATCATAGAAATAAGCACACTGCAAGTTTATGCATGCAATGGAAAGTTGAAAGTATGGAGTTCCACCTGTATAAACTCTATTTGTGTAATATTGTCTATACAGTTTCAAGTCAGGGATGTGTGAAGGGGGAAAAGGGGGAGGGTGTCTTTTTTTGCCACCCTATGAAGATGACAGCATTCTTTGGGGGGCAATAATCCAGGGCACATATGCCAGCGCTGACAAAGGTCTAGGGTGTGTGTGTGTGTGTGTGTGTGTGGGGTGTCACTGATCCCTCAGAAGGCTAAATTTACCCAGGAGTGACGGGGGCAGGTGGATTGAGCTAGGATGGAGGGGTGGGGGGGTTGGAAAGAACTAGAAGTGGGTTCAGTTCAGACAGAGATCGGGGGCAAACACACAACCCAAATCGGGGGTTTCTATTCAAAGCCAGCTGGTCTGGCTTCATCACATGCAGGACATTTATTTTAAGTTGTTTATTTGTTAGTATTTTTTCTGTTTTCACTACTACAGCTATCTCTCTTTTTTGATTTTTTTTTTTTTAAACTTTGAATTGTGTGATTGAGCTGGCCCTCAGCTGGTGCTGCAGGGTGTGACTTCCTGGGGAAGCAGAGAAACGGCACGGGTGAGTTTTCAGAATACACCTATTCCCTTCCCTGTCTTCCTCTCCTCCGGGTCTCATTCAGATTGTGGAAAATCTGGCTCTGGCAGGGTCATGACATTTGTCAAGGAAATGGCCATAATTCGGATATATGACCCATGCTCTCTTTCAGAAATTGAAATTGGTTTTAAAGTGTAATAGCCTTGTTGTGTTCAATGATCAATGTTTGTCATGCAGGAAAAGGAGAAAGAACCGATTTAATTGGTGGTTTACTTTGGGTTTTCCTAGTTCCTAATGCTTGACAAAGTAGAAAGTCAACACACAAGCTTTAACTCTGCTGAAGGAGGAGTCTAGTCCCAGCTGTTGCCAATCACCTCTATGGAGCACTTGGGGAATAGTTGACTGAGGCTCCTGGAGCTGTGTATGTTTAAGTTTTAAATGTCTACATTTTTATTTCTCCAAGGCATGACAAATGGTTTGAGTCTCTAAAGTGGAACTTTATATTGTGTTGTTTCTCTGTTTCTAATTCTTCACAGTCAGTTTGGGTTACTGGTACTTTTAAGGGTAATTGCTTAGAACATCTCATTGCACAATCTGGAATTATCAGTGAGAGAAACAAGCATGGCCTTAACCTGCTGTTTTCTTTAGAAATGACTCATTCCCTCAAGGTAGCTACCTAAGTGGCAACTACACACTTCAATAGCAATTTATGTCATACAGCCTGGTGCTTAAGTAAGACATTACTGGCCAAACTGTGAAACAATAGAGGAAATTTGTCATACCAAATGAACTGAGGGGAGCTTATGCTCGACCAACTGGTTTCTCAGAAGGCATAAGAGGAAGAGAAGGTCTCCAATGGGAAAAATGTGCCAAAACAACTAGGAAGAATTTCATACCAAAACAAAAGTTTAGTTTGATTTTAATGAGTGGTGAATGACTTTGTTGGACTTTTTCCCTCAACTTTTGCTATAATTGTAGTATTTGGATGAAAGAACGGGACAAAGGAATATTGTTCCTGAATTTGATATCCTCTTTGTTTTGAGTAATAGATATTTTAATATTTTATTTTCTGTGGGATATCTTTGTTATTGTAAAATTATTATTAACCACATTTATGATCACTACAATAAACAACAACAATAATAATAACAATATTATTATTAATTATAACATAATATTATAATCATCATCACATTTAATTATTGACTTGTAATTTCACCATTTCCTCTGATCAAAGCTGTGCGATAGAACCACATAGTTCAACTAATAGAAATAGAGGAAAAAACAATTTGTTATTGCAAGAAAAATACATACTTATAACTAGACTCATTTACAGTACATGACTTCCAACTGAGTTGTGTGGAACCATGTTCCATGGTTCATACCTCGGGAGGGGTTACTATCCTCTTACCATTAAACCCAAGTAGACAGGGCCTGAGAAACTTTGACCCAGTTTACAGAACCCTCTCAGTCCTCACTTATTAACTTTCCTGCCCCTGAATTCCACTGCTTTGATGGGGAGCAGAGTTGAGGAAACGCCTTGTTTTCTTTCTCCATAGGGTGGCGAGCGCTGTTACGCAGTTGCGTCTCTGCCTTTGAGCCTCACCTCATCCTGTCCTTTCACCAGTGGCGATCTTAGACCCTTTTTGGGGGGGGGGGCTTCAGCAGAACAGAACATCTTCAGCCCCCCCTAGAAAATCTATGTGATTTAAAAAATATATATATATTTATTTTTACATTAACTAGGCTAGGCTACCTAACTCATATGCATACATACAATACATACTATTTCAAATAAAAAAAATCATCATAGTGATTTTCAAAGCATTTAGAGAGAATTGCAACACCTTAGGAGAGAGAGAGAGAGAGAGAGAGAGAGAGAGAGAGAGACCTGCCACAGCCAGATCAGGCGTGTGCGCTAGACTGAGAGACATAATGAAGAGCAGGCAGACAGCAGCACTAACAACTGAACTCAGGTCAGACCAGCTAATCCCAGACAGAGGTAGTAAACTTGAGAAATGCATACTCGATAGTCTATTACTGTAATAGAAATGAAAAGGCATGTTACTCCCCTCTGTTAGAGTTAGCTAACATTAGCTAGCTAGCTACAACACTCACTAGCTTTGTAACTTGCTAGGTACTATGTTAGCAAAAATGACAGATTCTCTCATGATAGCCAAAAAGTACATATAATACATATAACATAGGTAGCTTACAAATAAACCTGTTTCTCCATAGACGGATAGAAGAAAGTACTTGATGAAAAGCAGCAGAACCACTAAATGTACAGCAGCCAGGTAAGAAAGTGATCAGGCAAGACAGATGAGAGAGGAGTCTTTGCAGTAGTACTATTTCACCATGAGGAGACTACAACAGCTCTAAGATTATTGCCCATGTAGTATGGAGTATGTTTGCTCATCTTTACTGGTAATTGAATTGTATTAAAAGTTACTTAATATTTACTTAATACAACTTTTAATAAGAAACATGAAAATAAGATGAAACGTTGTTGCTCCTATGTTTCTGCTGATTTATATCTATGTATGTATCTATGTATATCATGGCTCGCTTAGTAAGCATACAACAGCCGAAGGTCCTTCTATGGTTGCAGATTATATTTGCAACTGCGTGCATGAGTTGAAGGCAGCTTGATGCAGATATTCATGGTGTTCTTCTTTGGGTTTTCTTTCGGTGTCAGAGATGTATATTAACAGGTAGATTAGGATACAGTATAGGTGCACGTTGCTGCTGATGTTTATTTCATAATTGCCTCTGGCAGAATGCTGGGCAGTATTTGCTGTGGTTATTTTGTGGGTACCACTGATCCAGATGCTCTTGGGTTACCCGAGCTATGTTATTGTAGAAGGTGCGTTTCATATTTAAAACAAATTATCACTGAACCAAGACATATTACACATATGGAAGCAGTTTCAATTGCGATGGCATGGAAAGGACAAGCATCTTTGTTCCACTGTAATTGCTTACAGTAACAGCATAGTAATTCTGTTCTCTTTTTTATTTCTTTTCATTCTCCTCTACCGCCTTTATTATTCCATTTTGAAACATTTCCAGCCGCAGTCCGGCCTCCTTTATGAAAACTCTCTTTCCATCGACCCCCCTGAGCAGTGTCGAGGCCAGCGAACAGTATGACGCTCCACCGCCCCTATAGAACGCCCGTGCGCCGGGGCCGCCTAAATCTACAAAACACGAGTGCTGGCGCGAGGCAGCTCTTTTGATCTGCAGCTAATCTCAGTTGCCTGCCTCCCCTCTGATCATGTCTGAATAAGAATGAGTCGGGGGGGGGGGTGATCCTGGAGGCACAAAGAGCTTTAGACTCCGCCGCTCGTCTGCCAAGCTCCACCGTGTACCACGGGCCTGCACCGGCAGTCGCTAGGCCTCGCTGTTACGCGTCAGAGCTGGAGCTCTCTCAGTTAGACACACATTATATTCATCTCCATCTGCTTTACTTTACAGTGAGATGTTATCAGCTGCTTGTTGAGAGCGCGGGAGAAGTTGCGTAGCTGCGCTGAGTGATCTTTTAATTGTCAAGGGACCTGGTTCAGGTCAACAGCTGCAGGACGGACTTTGGCTGTGTAATGGTTACTATGGGAATTGAAAACAGTGATGATTGTGGGCTTTTCTGCTATCGCTGAATGTTGTGCAGTATGCAGTTTAGGCACCTGCAGCACCCACACACCATCAGCTGTGTGATTGTAAAATGGTGACCCCGTGTTGTGTACGCACACCTTCAAGCTACACAGATCTCCATGAGACCTAAACATTGATCTGAAATATATTTCAAGACTGAGTAAAGGGTGATCAGTCTTCTAGATCATATGTTGAGAGGCTTGACACAGCGATGCAAGGACAACTCTGCCACATCAATGGTCTTGGCGCTCAGTTCCCTTCTACAAAATATATGACTGGCTTTCTTTACCCCCTGTAGTTTGGCAAAAACAGTAGGGTAAAAACCACCAAGTCCAAACCAATTTCGGCCTCGATTTCTATAACTGCATGCTGCTGTGTGTGTGTGTGTGTGTGTATGTGTAGATGTGCATAGCAGTGTGCATGAGTATGTGCTTACTTATTTACATGTTTACTTACATCCATATATAAAATGTATATAAATTGTATATAAAAGGTATAGGAAAGTCAATGGGTGCAGAAGCAGCACATAAAGGTCAACTGCCAGGGATGACTTCTTGCATGATACTATACAACAAAAGTAAAATTATAAAAGATAAAAATAAATTTCTGATCAGAAAACATATATGTGGCTGATTTAAGTTTACTTTGGTACCATACATTACACTAGTTATTTATTCATGATGATCATGGAACTTGCTGGAATGTGGGATCTTTTCCATTGCTGCACATTTAACACCAAACACCTGTCAGACACAGCTTCTGCTCCACTTCAGGAAACGCTGGTGGGCACCCCTTGAACAGAGACAGAAAAATGTAACATTGGCATCTCCCCTTTATGGGCACAGTTAGAGAAAGGGCAGACAGAAACAATGAAATAACTGTGCCTGTGTTGGAGCAGTTTGCAGGGAATTACTTTCCAACGGTTCAAAAAGGAGGAAAAATCATTAGCGGAAAGTGAGTTTTTTTTCCCTCACATGAAGCAATCTAGTACAGACAAAGAGAACTTTGAGGCCCTGATATACAGACATAAAGTGTGGCAATTACACTTGGAGAATGCAACAGCCAGAGAATAGTTGGGGTAGAAAGACGGAGAGAGAGGACTGTACCAGTGTGACAGATTAGATCAGATTAAAAAGAACTATTTCAAAATAAAAGTTAAGTGTTTTTTAGGGATAATAGTGACTAAAATCTAATTTCTATGACACAAAAAGCATGTTGCCTGAACGTATGAATGAAAAAGATATTTAATCATCTACCAAATTGGAATTTATCTACCATTAAAAATTAAAATTATTGGTTGAACTTTGTGTGGATCTACATGGCAAATCTGTGATGTGATCAACCAGTTGAATTTGCACTGAGAAGGATTTAGAGCTCCCCTATAGGCAGCACATTTAATTACATAGCAGCGTCCTACTGCACCTACAAAAGCCCAATGAGCTTCTCATACGTAGCAGGTGGCACCCTGATGGCAGGTATGGGGCTTTGCAGTTATGGCTGCCCTATACTGCATAGCCTAAGAAACACAAAGGCTTTTCGACGGTAAGATCAATGAGCAGTCTTCAGACAGCTTGATCGAGTTTAATAACAGTGGACCTCCAGAGTACTGTAGTCAAACTTTATGTAGAAGTAAGTTTACAGAGGCTTGTGAGTTCAGCGCATCTAGAACAAATATATATTGTTATTGGTATAATAACTATATATACTGTATATACTATATACTGATAATAATGAAATAAATTCATGATCATTAAAACAAAGGGTCACATAGTCTGGTCTTTGAGTTTAACTGTATACATATAGTAGGAAAAAACATGCCTTAATCATGAGATAAGCGACACAGTCTCATCTAATCTCCCAATTAACAAATCTATCATCATTTCAATAATTTAGCTCAGTGCATCTCATGTATCTTCATCAGTCAAAAGTATCATATATCCAGCGCACCGATCGGTGTGACTTTTTTGGCAGACAACATGTGTGTGTGTGTGTGTGTCCTCCCCCCGTGTACCTCTATAGATGGTAGTATCACAAAGTGAAGAAGCAACAGGTCTGATCAACACCTCACCCAGCGCCAGCGTGGTTCAGCCAGCAAGCGCAGTCACAGAGACCATGGGGCTTTTCCTGTGATGTAACTGGAGCATCAGGCAGAACAAAGGGACAGCTTGTTGTTCAGCTTGTGCCTCATCCATAATGGATAAAAGGTGTACAGACAGAATACTGTTGTTCAAACACTACACATGCAAATCACCAATACTGTCTCTCACGTGACAGGGGACCATGTTAGAGGCCTTCTGATCCTGTCATTAGAGCGCTTGGGTCTGTCTGGCATGGTTGGATCCAATAGCGTACTTAAAAAAAAATGAGCGGTAAGAGCAAGGAAGTAATTTAAAATAACATTGTGGAGCGGCCAGGTAGATTTAATAACCAATAGTGAAATGAACATAGCACCTTCTGATAAATAGAGGGATTTTCTTTACTGGGAGAACAACAGGAATGAATTCAGTTGAGTAAAGAAAAGAAAGAATTTTTGAGCTGTCTTCAAGTTTATGATGAATAAAGTTGTGTTTAGTTATTTAGCGTAGAGTTTATGAAGATAGAAAGGAAAAGGAAAACGTTAGATTCAATGTTAGACTTTAGTTTAAAAGCAATTGCACAATGTAGAATAATGTAAAGGTGAACACCATAAGGTGGTAATGTATATGTCCTTGTATATGTCGAGGATACTGCTTTCTAGCTAGTATTTCAATAGTACACTTAATATAATATTGCCTGCTAGCATCATTTAAGTGCCTTTACATTTAGAGGGATTTTCAAGATTATTTGAGTGTACAAATAAATGCATATTTTTTATATTTTGTGATCTAAGGACATATGATTTCAGTTAATTAAAAGTGCTTTTCTCACCTTGCTCCCTTAATTATACTGTACACTGAGGCGATTCCTATGTAATTACTCACAATATTGCCTTTTGCATTTCATTATGAACCTTATTAATAAGGAACACAACATTTATGTAATGTCACGCTTTGGATGACTTACAGAAAGACCAAATACAGAGAGGGAGGGAAAGGTCTCCATCTTTGTCTCTTGATTAAAGCGTTGGAAGCATCTGAAGGTGGAACGTTGAGATCAAAACCCAAATTCTATAGATTAATGACAGTCAGACAAACATGGATAGTATTACAGACATACAGTGGTGGCCAAAATTATTAGAACACCTGACAGATCTGAAAATATTGACCTTTTCTTGCCTCCAAAACATGATTTCATTTCATAATGTTCATGAAACATGCAGATGGTTGCTCTGAGCACAACAAATATCAGATGAAGTGAGTCCTACTGTTTTTATCCACTTTTAACTTTAATATTATATTATTAAGAATCACACAGCTGTGTCCTAAGACTCTTGCATCACCATCAATTTAACCACAATCACACCTGACAATGATTACACAAGTAATTTGGCTTCTTCTGTGAAGGAACATGATTGTGTGACATTGACAGTGAAATAGGCCTAGCTTGTTTTTTGTAAGGAAAATGAGGTAAATCTCCTTATGATGGCTCTATTCTATGGTTTATAGAGCATAATGATGACTTTGTATATATTTCATTCGTTTTATGGGTATTTTAATGGCCAATTGAACAAAAACAACTGAAACCTCTTAAATATGCCAAGTGTTCTAATAATTTTGGCCACCAATGTATTTCACTGTCAATGTCACACAATCATGTTCCTTCACAGAAGAAGCCAAATTACTTGTGTAATCATTGTCAGGTGTGATTGTGGTTAAATTGATGGTGATGCAAGAGTCTTAGGACACATTCTTAATAATATAATATTAAAGTTAAAAGTGGATAAAAACAGTAGGACTCACTTCATCTGATATTTGTTGTGCTCAGAGAAACCATCTGCATGTTTTATGAACATTATGAAATGAAATCATGTTTTTGAGGCAAGAAAAGGTCAATATTTTCAGATCTGTCAGGTGTTCTAATAATTTTGGCCACCACTGTATGCACAAGCACACATGCAAAAACACATACAGGCAGGCATGTATACACACATACACACAAAGGTTAGACTGACATATCGGTTTGCTGATATTGGTCAATATGATAGAGGTTCCTCCCTAACCACAGCTACAAAAAAATATATAATTGAAATCAAAAGAAAATGTATTTTTCTTTACACATTTTATTTATTCATTTACTTTTTCAATTGTGTTTCTTGTAAATTAATTCTTCATTTTTAAAGGCCCAATGTAGCCCAGAGTTTCCCCTACCATTTAATAGGTGCAAAATATCAACGACTTCAGTCTAAAAATATCTGTATCGGTATCAGCCTTGAAAAAGTTGTCGAACCCTTAGACACACGCACACGCACACGCACACGCACACGCACACGCACACGCACACGCACACGCACACGCACACGCACACGCACACACACGCACACACACACACACACACACACACAGAACTAAGATCTATAGATACTCAACTGAGCCTGTGAGTTAAATCGCCCTGCAGGTCTGCCTCTGCCCCCTGTGAAGAGTTTGGTCGTCACATCATGTAGCATCAATCCAATGTCAAAACACCAAATGTCTCTCAAATTCATTAGGGAATAAAGACAGGGAGAGTGACTGAAAGCGTAAAATACCAAATAAAGCTGGAAGCATCTTCAGACATATCTGACAAACGACAAATACTTCACATGTCTTGTAGTCCTTCTGTAATAGCTGGCTAATTCTCGGGAGTAGTGTGGCAGAGTGCTTGACAACATCATCTACTGTGACAGGCAGATTGTGTTTTCACGTGAGCATGATCGACAACAGATTGCACTGAGCCCGGGCTGTTCCTGTTTGCCCTGGAAATGTGTTTGTGTTTATCTCATTCTTGAGAGAGGCATTCCTTTCTTTCTGCCTCCGTTACAAAAAACACACACACGTTTTCAGGCGAGCTGTTCTGCGTGTGTGACACATGCTGTGAAGTGACTGCCAGGAGAGGCTTAAGAAACAATCCAAGCAAGATCAATATCAGCAAACCACACTTATGTGTTTGACTTAGCATCCAGTTGCAGTTTCCCCTTCTCTTCTTATGCACGGCTGAAGCCAAACCTCATGAAATTGCATTTGCCCAAAAGCCTAAAGTGTGTGTATACACACTGTGACATATTTGAAATTACATAATTGTTTTGGCACTGTGGGGTTGTTCTTCACCCCCCCCCCCCCCCCCCCACCCCCCCCCCCCACCCCACACACACACACACACACACACAGACACACACACCCACACCACCCCTCTACACATTCAATATTAAGTTAAGGGCGGGATGTCTTAATGGCAACAAACTAATAATCTGGTAACACTTCAAATCAGGGAGAAAAAAGTTTTTTGAGATGTCTCAAACTATTTACAGAAAGAACAGCCAGATACAATAATCTGTCAGCAACAGCAGCAACAAAAACACACTTCAGCAATGTCAATACTCATGCATCAGCTGCATAATGTTGTGGTGTACTCTGAACAACACAACAGATTGTCGTAATAATGTGGCTATAACCGTTTTTGGATTTGGATTTTGCCGTAGACCACCGCTCTGCAAACTCAAACAGAGCGAAATATAGGCCTCCCTAGTCTGTATTGAATCTGAGCATAAAGAGGCTGTCAGCCTGCCTTTACAATAGGTTGCTGACAATTCAGGCAGCCGTTTATGAATCAGCATGAGTTAGAGTTTGCCTATTTTAAATGATTTTCATCATTCATACACATTATATCCACCTGCCCCATTTATTTCTCTATATTTCATATGGCCATTAACCACACACGTGCACGTACATGCAAACAATAACCAGAATTTTACCGGATTGTTCATTTACTCTTCTCTGTCTTATACCTCCCTGTGTTACTTCTTCTCGCAGGTGCCAACCAAAGACAACCTCAAGCATTGTGAAAACTGCAAGGACCTCTCTGATGAATCACTGACAGACATCAACAGCGAAAAATACAAGACAAGAGTGTTAAGACTGTAGACGAAGGAATATTGAATGTGGTACGTACAATCATGCCATCTCCCATAGATGCCCATTCACCTGAAGCCCATAGAGCACAATAAAATCTCACCGCTGGAGCATACTAAAAACATTCACTATTACCCAATAGTAAGGACAACCCATATCATGAGCCCAATCATTTCTCTATCAGACTTCATGCGGTTATGTGTGTCATATCTGGATATTCAATGCTCCATACACCCTGATGTCTTGACATTGATAGATGCCACGTAGCATTTATGAGCCCACTGTATCTAACAGACTATAGCGTATTGATTATTATGGAGGTTTGGGGACCAGAGGAAACGCTATTAAAGATTAAAGGGTCAGGTGATGTGAAGGTGGTATCCCGAGTCATCAGACACCACAGGGATCGGTTACAAGCTGTAATGTCCGCCCGCCAAGCAGATTAGCCAGCTTGATTTATTTATTAACTGATTTCATGTCCCGCCTTTTCCTACACTGACTGGTGGGCCGGCTGCTCACAAGGCATTGCTTCATATGTGAACTTCAAGAGAAGGGTTGGGGTCCTGCTTGGCGTCCACTCGTGCCTCACACAGTGCGTAGCGACAGGCATGCACAGTTCTGCATTTAGAAAGAAAGAATATTCAGTAGGATTAGACTGATATATCACTTTGCCCGTGTATTGGGCCGTTACTGGCCTTTCAACAAAAATCTGATATCGGCCAGTCAGTGTTGCACGCTCAAATGTGATGGAGGTGAGGATATGATTTTATTCAACCAGCTTTCAGGGGTGGCAGTCTCTAAAACCTTCAATGAAACCTCCCTCACCCTGCCTTAAGAAGCTGCTAGCATGTCTAAGAATTTGATTAGTAAGTTTAACTGAGAGTTTCAATGTGCTGTGATGGTCTAAAAGCTGTTTCAGAAGCTTTTTCATCCTGTCAAGAGAATAATTTTGGGTGAAACACGAAATACTTGCCACTTTCTGAACAACATTTCGGCTGTCGGCAGCATCAATCCAAAGATTTTGATATTGGCCTTCAATAATAAATATTGTTAATCCCTTATATTAAGTATGTAAGTATATCATTTTGTTTACGAGAAGGTGCCCATGACCACTGAGAGTGAGCTCTGATGATGCACTTTATTGGAATAGTAATAGTCTCCATTCAAGACAACCATTCAAGAACCGTCAAACTGATACGGTACCCATGTAATCTGGATATAATAGAGCTGCAGTATTACAAGGCCTATCTAGGAAACATCTCTGTACAGAAAACCACTACACTGCCTGTCTGCGTCTTATCTGAAGTGGCAAACTTGCTGTTCTAATTGTTATCTTCACGCTAATAGAGTGGATGTTTTGAAATCATTTGGTTGGATGGATAAAGGCTGGGTAATTTCCCCATGCTTACTGTCTGTGTCAGGGCTTATCTGTTAGAGATAGCCGGGTCCTGGAGAATGACTGGCAGCTTGAGGTGAATAGTTGTTTGTGGTGACTGAGAAAAAGAGACTTTTCTCACAGAGGTGCTGCAAAGACATGAAGGAAAGCTGACACCATTATCATCATTATTGACACTATTATCTGGAGTTTACTCAAGATGAGCAATGAGTTGATCATAATTATAACATCATCATCCTGCAAGAAATCTACTAATGAGTGTGGGGTGATATGTGTGTGTGTGTGTGTGTGTGTGTGTGTGTATCTACTCAGGGGTGTGCGAAAAATCCATTTTGTTGTCTCAGTACAATGACAATAAAGTTGAATCTTAATCTTAAAATATTATTTTTCTTAAAACTAGGGGGGGAAATCTGTCAATGGAGCTATATTATTTCATTAGTTTCCAAAGCAAATCAACTTTTTTTCAAATATTTCAAGTGGCATTTTCTTAACACTGCAGTGGAATGAGTTATTCTGACTTGTTTCAAGATATTGACACTTGTCCTGAAACAAATGAAACTGCTTTGGGAACAAGTGGCATCATCTCACACCATTGGCAGAATGTTCTTTAAGTGTTTTCAGAAATACAAGACTGTCAGACTGAAAGTGAGACTAAATGACTGGACAGTCTTGGAGTGTATTTGACGGAAACTAATAAAACAACAGACTGAGCACTGGCACAACAACAATTTAGGTGGCGAGGGTTTCGCTGCCTCACGCGCTCTCGCTTGGTTTATTAGCGAAAGCACATATTGTCCATGATCGTCCTCTCGCAGCCTCGCGGAGCAGTTAATTGTGCGTCCACTCTATCGGGGTTCGCGATAATAATCCATTAAGAGCCGTGCCTCTTTCATTAAAGTAGAGTTGGGAGATGTGAGCCCGCCCCCTTTCAGGAGTAAAAAAAAAAAAAAAAAAGCAACGATTATTTCTCCTCACACTGGGTGAGGAGAGGGTTTAGGGAAAGACTCGGTCAGGATTTTGTGGGAAGGAACAGAAACAGCCGCTCAACATCACCATCAGCTCCAGACGTCCTCCACCACCACCACCACCACCACCACCACCTCCTCCTCCGCTCCACCGGGTCCTTCTCCGCTCACTGGCACTTCGCAGAGAGACCAGGCGAAGCGTCCTCACCGCCTTTCTTGAAGAGACACTGTCCGACCAGAGAGAGAGAGAGAGAGAGAGAGAGAGAGAGAGAGAGAGAGAGAGCGAGAGAAAGAGAGAGAGAGAGAGAGCGAGAGAGAAAGAGAGAGAGAGAGACCGACTAGTTTCTGATGACATTATAGAGACTCGTACCTCATACTGTAGGTTACTTTTTTTCTCCCCCCCGCCGGCGACGTCCTCTGTTGAGTTGCGCTCCTGGATTTAAGTGCGTCTTGGCGAAGTCCGTCCCCAATCAAGCAGCGGCTTCAACCTTCCTGTCATTTCGGCTGGACCAGACAACCGGGGCACCGCTTGCAATTTCTCACCACTTCGCCCGGGCAGATTTCATGCAAAATAAAGTAAGTAACGCGCCACACCACCTGCCGCTTAGGCTACTCTCAAATATCCAGAAGACACGCTGCATCTCGCTGAAAAACACCATATTTATTTATTATCTGACTGGGGAAACTTGACGGCTATTTTTATGCTTCCACCTCGCCAGCAAAGTACAGTAACTGCGCCTATTGATTTGTTGTGACCCCGATCAACTTATCTCTATGACAACTGTGCCATATAATTGCATCCCTGGCATCAAATAGCTGTTAATGGTCTATTAGGAGAGTCAAGGTCTGAGTCGTGGTTTAGTTACTGTCTTACTGTTGTTTCGACCTTGTAGTGTAGCTTTCTCGTGTCCACATGCAGGCGCACAGTCCCAAAGCCACAGCTACTGTATAGGCTGCCCTCCTTAATATAATACAAGATACCCTTATTATAGCAACCAGTCTTTGCAACGCGAGGGGTGGCTTTTGAAAAGTTACACTCGAGTATAAGATGTACGAGTGTCCTATGAAATATACACCATTAATCTGGCAAATTAATCTCATAGCAACATCATAACCACTTAGGAACATTTAGGAACGATTCATGAAAGTAGAAAATCGATAATTTGTAGTTGAAAGGTTAATGATTTCTAATAAATTGTTTTATAAAGGCAAAGGTCATTATAGGGAAACCTAATGCATTGTGTTAGGATAATAATTTTAAATTAATTTAATATACTTTTAGGGCAGTAGTTTGCTCTGCTCAACTAAAAGCCAAGTTTTCACTGCATTTTCAATAATGTATTGCACTATTTCAATTTTCATGAAATCAGTTTTGATACTGCATACCCACTATGATAAATATTTTTGGATAGAATGCTGTTGCTGATACTATATTTAATCTTTTCCAACCTACAGTGCAGTACAGTGTAACCCAGCTATGTGAACATAAATTCATGCTGACCAGAGGCACATTGGTAATAGTACTGTAAGTCAAGGCTTTGTCTTTCTAGGTTGGCCATGTTCACGCTGAATCTCAGTCATTTTCATCTCTGTGACTTTGTGACTGAAGTTGTTTAGCCTAATTGCACTAGAGGGAGAATGATATATTTATATGGTGACTTTAGTTCAGTCTCTTGTGTCTCATTTGAACCTGTTGCAGTGAGAGGATTAATAATGACATCTTAATTAACCTGTGGCAACTTTCACATGTTGCAGCGTTAGAAATGAAAATTGTTTGTTTGTTTCAGGGTAAAAGTGTGGCTTATTCGCCTCACTGATAATAAGTGCAGATGAAGTAAGGAGTATTATATTATTTAAAATTACCACAGTGCACTTCAATTTTTTGGCCTCTTGTGGAAAAGGCTAGACTATGCTTTTAACTCATGGTTACATATTCAAACATAGAAAATATAACACCCATATTGTTTTCAATCAGTGACTGTAAAGTTCATTAACAATTTCATCACATCTAATAAATAATTAGTGAGAAGAGTGTCCATATCTGTTAAATTTCCCTCAAAACTTTTTTAAATGCTATAAATGTAGAGATGGTTGAAGTTTCCCCAAATTAATTACATTTTGTAATTACAATCACAGTACATGTTGAGATCTCTGAGAGATAATACGAATTTGAAATACAGCGTAAAAGCAGGGCACCATGAGAGCACTCTGGAAAAGTACAGACAGTTTTTTAAGTGGTAAAGTGTTGCTGCCTACTACATCTACTTAATGCGTCACTATATGAAAAGCCTATTGTATATCTGAAGCTGTTTGCTGCTTGATTGAATTTTACACCAGGTTACTTCAATTAAAAAAATACATAGGCTATTATATATATATGCACCATTTCAGTTGGTTATTATAATCTAGTGTATTGTGCATTGATTGATAATGCATTGTGCTGCGTTAAATTAATTGTTTATTCACTAAATAAATTTGTCAAAGTCTATTAAAAGGTTTTACACATAGCCCTCTCTCATCTGCCCATCGTCAATGAAGTTGTTCTGTGTGGCCTGTCTGGCCTGTTGCTCTCTTGGGATTTAGCGTTAGGTTAATCCGCTCAGAGGAAGGTGAGCGCTCACATGTGGACCCACGATTACACACAGAGGACTCTCTCAGCCAAGCTCTGTAATCTCAGAGCCCCTGTACACACACACACACACGCACACACACACACACACACACACACACACACACACAGACAAACATGCACGCACACAAACACACACACAAATGCATAGACAAAAGCATGGTCTCTCTCTCTATCTCTCTCTCTCTCTATATATATCTCTATCTCTCTCTCTCTCTCTCTCTCTCTCTCTCTCACACACACACACACACACACACACACACACACACCAACACCCACGTTCTATCTGGCCTGCGCTGCTTTGTTTCTCTTCTTCTTCTAAGACCTGTCCTTCTTGACAAATCATTTGGGATTTTGGCCACCGATTCACAAAACCAACAGTGACAACACACTCTTACCCTTCTCACAGAGAGGGATTAGAAGGTCACGTGTCTCTGTGATTGGCCAGGGCATTGAGCCGATTGTCGGGGCACTTTGCTGTACACTAGGGGCTAAGTAAAGCTTTAGTTAAGTGAAGGGAAGGGACACATTGTGTGCCACGGTCAGGGTTTCGCTGTATCCTGAAAAATCACTCTGACAAAGGTAGCGTGCGAGGGACTGTTGAGTGTCTTTAATTCTAAATTTCAAATGTAATGCGTGTAAATATGTGAATGCTTCAGTTTACCGGTGGGCTGAGACAAGCAGGATCTTATAGAGAGAATAAGTGCATGCAGTCAAATTAGGGAATCTGTCGAAGGTTTGCTGTAAAATGTATGCTACCAAGTTTGCATCTTAAAAAAGAAGGGGGAAAGTGCACCACACTGCCACTTCTGACCATAGACATTTTACTCTGTACATAAGGCACATTTCAAGATACCCTCGTTATGGAAAACCAAATGTATGAAAACATTATTCTTAATGGAAACATCAGAAGCATTTACATTTAAGCAAATAATTTAATAGCTCCTTTTGCTATGCTTTAAAGTTTTTTTTTCACTAATGGTTTCAAATGTTTTGGAAGGGGTTTGCAGAGTTTGCTCAGTTAAACATCAGTAAAACACTCTCATTTGCAGATTGCAGGTTGGCAAGATCTGGTGGTAGATACTGAAGTACTGTAATTGGACTTTGTGCCCTTCGGCTCAAACAAGAGGGTAATAGAAGAAGCAATTCTAGAGAATCGTATTTACCTCCTATATAGGGAGCACATAATATCTCACACCGTCAGGAGACATTCTTGTATACTGTAAATGATGCGGTCTATTTTGGTTTCACCACTCTCCTATAAATGTTATAGAGCACACACCGAAAATTCAAAGACCACACAAGGCAAGATAAACTCTCTCTCTTTTTAAGTAAAATGGTTCTGACACACACGGTGTGAAAGTGTTAAAACATTTGCTCAGAAAATAAGTGTTTTCTTGTCTGTGTACGAGCAGATGCAAATACTCCGGTTTTATGATAACTTAAGGGCTTGTTGTAGCCTCAGCTCCTGTTTATTGTACAAGGCAGGTGTTCCATCTGCTGCTATATGGGAGGAAAAGTTTTCTTTTTTTCTTTTCATACATTTTTACAGTACTAATGAAAAGCATCGGGCTCGACCTCAGCATGTGTTTATTTACTCGTTTAGAACACATCTCCCGTTTATTGTCCTAACTGCTGTGTGCATGTTCAAATTTTTTTACCCTCGTGCTCCTAGTGCGTCTTCATAAGAGCTGCAATTACTCGTGAAACTTAAGAAAATAATCCCAAGTAAATAACACGGTCCTCGAATGGGTTGACGGTGTATTTGAACGCATGTATTTGAACGTGTCCTGGTTTTTTTTGCGTAACGATGCAAAGTCTTCCTCTGTCTCTATCTAGTAATTAGCGGTGACGTTCAGCAACTTTCTCTGTGCGCTGTAAGTGGATGGGGGTGTATGGGGTTTGTTCACTGGGGTGTTAAAGATCACAGAGGAATATATCCGCCTTTGATGTTTAATTGTATTGTAAAACACATTTTAGAATATTTCTGCATAAAGTAGACTTCTGGCTGTGCTGTGCTTTGTGTTTGCTGTTTCTTTGTGTGTTTGTCTGTCAGCGTGCTGTGTGTCTGGGAGGTGTGTGTGTGTGTGTGTGCGCGTTCAAGTTTGCGTCTGTCTCTGTCTGTCTGTCTGTCTGTTTTGCGTGTCTGAATGTTTGTGCTTTTGTGTTTGCCTGAGTTTCGTTGAGATTGTTGTTGGTGTGTATTCAAATGAAAATGCGTGTATTTCTTTTTTTTTCTTCTTCTTTTTATTCTCACACAGAAGAGGGGTAGGATTTGATGTCTGGGATGATGGAGCAGTCTGGAAAACAGTGTCAGTGTGAGGGCTGAAAAGACATACTGGGGGGGAGACAGAGAGAGAGACAGAGCGAGAGAGAGAGAGAGAGAGAGAGAGAGAATATAGACATAAAACGAATAGAGCTGAGGTGAGTGAAGAGCAGAGGAAGAGATCGGCGAGCCTTCATCTCAGCGTGATGTTGCCGTGATGTCATGCTAAACGGTCACTGGACGAGATGAACAGGACGTCCTGCCTCCTTCTTCCTGTTTCCTGCTTCCTGCCTGGCCTGTTGGTCATTACATTACAGCAGCAGTCGCCTGCTGGGTGGTCTGTGCTCAGCAGTACTGACCACACAGTCATATCATCAGCCGCAGCCCACCTAAAGAGACACCTAAAACACCTCGCCATACTTGAGGCCTACTCCCTGAAATATTTGGATAGGGAGAGAGTCCTGGAAGGCGAGAAGGCTGGAGGAGAGCAGGGAGCAGAGGACTTGGGTCGATAAGAGCAAGAGAAACATTTAGAGAAGAACAGAGGTTGTATTCCTTTGTCCAAACATCGGATGGTTCAGACTGAATGCCACAGCGTCAAGACTCTATGATTTTTATGAGCAGTTGTTTCTCTACAATGAGAGTATATGATTGTGTTTGTACAGTGAATTAACCCCAGTCGATGCACATTAGTGCCAAAGTTAGCGTGTTGACTTACCTTTCAGCAGACTTATTAACTTTATTATTAACAGTCACGCACACACATTCATTTCAGCTGTATTCCTGTGAGATTTTTCATTTTCTATATGATATCAGTCTACTGCAGACAGAATCCAGGCAGCGGTCCCGCGTGCAGCCCAGTCTCTGAATACCAAATACAGTGTGCATCTATATTACCTGCCTTAAACATGCTGGGAAATTAACTGGGAGTCATTTTTATTTCAAGTTGGAGGTGTGAGTTTTAGGAGTTTGGGGGTGGGGGGGGAGCTGTTTGCTGTCCCATGTACATAAACCTGGCGACGGAAGGCATGTTCCATGATAAAACACAGTACCTGACCTGTGCATGGCGAGGGGCAACTTCTTCCCCCACCCCCGAATATATTTTCAGAGAGAGATCCCCCCTCTCCCCACCTTAACCCCCTTCCCCATCTCGCTTTGGTGTGGCACACGGTTGGACTACGCCCAATGACCAAAAAAAAAAGAAAAGAGGTGTATAGAAGGAAAGAGAGAGAGAGAGAGAGAGAGAGAGAGAGAAAAAAAAAACGTAGAAATATTTTCCAGTGGCTGTAATTTATCTTTGTCACGGCTGCAACATAGCCGAGTCATTCTGCAACATAGTCCGGTGAGACGCACAGAGGTAGCTCTGTGCCTTGGCCTCACACAGGCTCACATCCATCTGAAGCCCCCGCTCACTCGGCTGCCACAGCCTCCGCCGCTGCCGCCACCGCTCCCCGTCGCCGCTGCCGAGCCTCGCATCGCTCGCTAAGCTATCGGGTATTTTTAGTCGATCTTGTGTTCACAATGGATTCGGAGGAAGAAGGACTCAAATTTTACCCCATCAGGCTTTTTGTGTGATGTTGTTCTTGTAACGAAACATTGTTCCGCTAAACTTTCCGCTAGCAGACAGCGCAATTGATATATCTATCTCTTCCCTCTCCTGCCCCAAGGAGGAATATAGGAGTACAGTATTAAATATGATCCTTATTTTACACCGCACTCAAACAGAGCCACGGATATTCGGGCATAGGCTCTAACATCAGGAAGTTCCCCGTTCAATTCCGAGGGGACCGTTCTGTTGAAAACGCTGTTAACACTGTCTGAGTCAAGAAAAGGCTTGCATAGGAACCCATGGTTTAGGGCGCCCCTCTTCTGCAGAGTGCACAGCTTAACCAGGCGCTGTGTTGCCAAAGTCCACACCAGTGTTCCTTTCCACTGTCATCTGTGCCATTCCCAGACCAGGGGCCAGCCCGTGAAGAATGTGGAGCACAGGCCTGTCTTGAACACTTACAGTGCTCGGCCAAAAAAAAAAAAAAAAAAAAAAATAAGGAGAGGAAGACAAAGACATGTGGAAAATTGAGAGGGATAGAGAGAAAGACTCAGCTTGGCTTTAAGTAATGTGCGTGTTGCACTGTCACGAAGGCGCAGGGCTCGGGTTGGTTTTTCAGAAAAAGCCACTGGTGTTGAGTTTGCCTCCCCGCCGGATGTAAAGAAAGAAAAGAAGATATATATATGATCTGTCTCATAAACACGCTGTAGTTCTGTGAATGTTTAAAAACTTTTTCACCTAATTGGATTTGCAATGAACCACTAAAAAAAAAGAGGTCTTATCTTACCTGTGACGATGGATATGAAAAAAAAGAAAAATCCAATTTAGTTCATCGCGAACTTCTGTCACCTGGCAACTGCAACTTAAAAGAGTTTGGGGAATGTTTTGTTCTTTACACATTATAACACAGCAGTACGAAGTGCCACATGTAGCTCTCATGGGTAGAGACGAGCAGAGCAAAAACCTCTCCCTCGCTCGCTCTCTCTCTCTCTCTCTCTCTCTCTCTCTCTCTCTGTCCACTTTTTTTTTAACAATTCTTCTGCCCGGCTCCTTCTGCACGGTGATGTATGGCTTTTCCTACAGTGGCTCTTCCAAAGTGCAGCTCGTGATGTCATTAATTTTATTCATACTTTATGGATGCTCTGTCTGGAAAAAGCAAAAGAGAGAAAGGGGGGAGAGACGATATGAGGAGAGAGAGACAGAGAGAGAGAGAGAGAGCGAGAGGGAGAAGAGATGGTGTTGCGGAAGGAGATTTTCAGTGCAGTAGCATGTATAATGAATGAGGGGGCACTTTGTTTGAAACTCCAGCCCGGCGCTTCACTTCAAGGTTTGCTGGGCAGAGTGGGGCCTCGTGATCTCACACCAGCCACTCTCTGGGTCCTGCCAATAGATGCTTTCACCTGGCACTGTGGTTCGACCCAGTGGAAAAACAAATAACCTTGTGTGTGTGTGTGTGTGTGTGTCTGTGTGCGGCGTGCGTGCGTGTGTGTACGCGCACTGACAATGGAACAAGGGTCGGGAGGAAAGGGTGAGGAGTGGGTGAGAGAGGAAAAGAGGTGAGGAGGAGCGAGAGGAGAGGAGAGTTTGTATAACGGCAGCGGTGCAATGACGCCCAGACGATACCGAGGAGAATACTGGCACCCAGCCCACACTTCCTAAATAGTGCTCTCTACAGAAATAGCTCAGCCTTGATATTGACTTTTGTCTGCAGGGTGTATGTGTGTGTGTGTGTGTGTGTGTGTGTGTGACAGAGTGTGTGCGCATGTGCATTTGAGTGAGAGCGAGAGAGCGAGAGAGAGAGAGTTGGTTTCATTGTGTAGTTTTTTAACTTTTTTTGGTCTCTCTCGCTCTGTTCGTTTTCGTGTGCTGCGTGTTTTTGTGCTGCTCTGGTTCGTTTGTGCGTGAAGGCGTGAGAGAGACCTTATTATTAGGGATAAAAATGGCCTCCCGTCTTATTTTTGGCCCCGGACGCTGGACTCACGGTTTTATAAATAGCAGAGGAAGTGCGGGGGATACCTGTCGTGGCCCTAGCCTTCCCCTCCGCCAGAGTCCCAGTGCCTCCACGTCACATCCATCCACTAGCCCACTCCCTCTCCGGGCGGCGACAGAGCACCCCCCCCACCCTCCTCCCACCCCCCCCACCCCCCGGGGGCCTTGCAAACAGGATGGGCCTCACATTGAGGGGTGTGAGAAAATCAGTCTTACGGAGTCATACCAAAAAAGACCTCCCAGTTCAAGTATTAACAGCCTTTGTTGACATTGACATCCACATTTAGCGTGGATTAAAAAAAAAAAATGTCATATTCATTTTCCAAATACTTTCAGCTGCAAGAGGACTGTCAACATAGTAGAATTCCTTCAACATGAGAGCTGTGTTTTTTTTCCCCGACACTTCCCGTCTGTGAGTGTAAGGTCACGGTGATTTTCTCTCCTCTTTGCCATCTGTATGCCGAGGTGTCGTGTTAATTTCATTTCGCCGTCTCAAGCATGTGCCATGCGAACGGCACTGAGAGTGTTAACTTTCTCTCTCTTCCTCCTGCCTCGTACGTACACTGTTTCCCTCACACTCTGCTCTCACTTTACTTATGACATGATCGGGCTTCATGTTTCTGAGGGGGAGCGAGCTTCACCGATAATGATGTTAAGAGAATTATGATGGGATGTTGATTCTTCAAGCATGTAAAACAGTTAATCAAAAAATAATTTCCCAGGGTCAAACTAATGTTTTTCGTGACTCATTTATTGGGACAGATAGTCTTCTTGGTTATTCCTATTCTTCTTGATCGCCCAAGTCGTTCATCCCTGTAGGGCTCCTGCCTCCATGTTCCTCATCTGAACCGTCTGATTGCATTGTCTTGAACGCATATCATCTTCCTGAGATGCCCTTTATCAGATAAACTGAGTCTCATCTAGTAGAAAGTGGAGAGAGAGTACACATGCCAGTAATCCTATATCACACACGTGTCGTTACTGCAACAGTAGCCCGGTGTCCACCCAATAAATGAGGGGCACTCTGCATCATGGCCCTTATAATAGTTGCCCCATAACCATATATATATATATATCTAGAGAGAGAGAGAGAGAGAGAAATGGAAAGCTTTACTGCCCTTGGTGGACTCTCTCTACACAGCGAGAGAGAAATCATTTTTTCCCCTCTCTGTGAAGGGAATTGTGCTGCCTGTTATTAATGTGCCTTTGACAGCTTAATTTGATAAGCAGGCTACTTGTTAAAGAAGCCGAGGATTGTTCTCACAGAAAGAACACGTTTTTTTTCCCCCCCTATGTTCTTCAAAATGCTGCCGCACAGCCTGTCGATGACCCAGTTCTGAGAGATGGTCGAAAAACAAGGAAGAGCAGTGCAAAATCCACAGGGAGAAGGAAGGAGAGAAAGACCGAGGGTAGAGGTAGAGAGGGAGGGAGAGAGAGAGAGAGAGAGAGAGAGAGAGAGGGAGAGAGAGATACTATAAGTAAGAAAGGCACTTGTGGGACGTTAACACAAATCCTTCTCTCCTCCTCCTCCTCCTCCCCTCCTCCTCCTCCTCCTCCTCCTCACTGTCCTCCTCCTGTGCTGAGAGCCTTACCTTCCTGGGCTCCTCTTCCCTGCAGCCTAATCGGAAGAGAAACGCTGGGAACGATAACGGGGATTAGCTTCCGATGCTTGCTAGCGCCCCTCGGTTAAGTACACATGTAATGAGTTGTTTATTTGGGATAATGCACAGTAGGCGCAACAGAAGCCCGGAGCTGCCCTCACCTCCCTCCTCCTCCTCCACACACACACACACACACACACACACACACACACACACACACACACAGTGAGAATATAGAAATGTGTATATTCACATTCGCACAGTACACACACGTCTACAGGTATGCGCAAACACGCACACATTCACACGCGTACAAATTCCCACACGCAGTTGTAATACAGGTCACTGGGGCTGGTCAGAGGGAGGAAGGGAGGCTAGAGGAGTTGGGGGGGGGGGTGGGAGGGGGGTGAGAGGGTGGGAGGGGGTGAGAGGGGGGTTAACGTTCTCAGACCATTCCTTGGGTCATAAGGCCCGGGGATTTTTCTCAGGGTGGGGAGAAGAAGAAAAAAACTCAATGATATGAGAAAAAATGAAGGCAAGGAAAGAAGGAAAAGAGAAATGTGCCCACCACTCTGTGTGTGTGTGTGTGTGTGTGTGTGTGTCCGATGCTCCTGTGTGTGTGCGCGAGAGTGTGTGTGTGTGTGTGTGTGTTTGTGTGTGTGTGTATATGAAGTGGAAAAAGCTGTTGCCTTGTGGAAGGGACGTGCTCTGCTATCATTAGCTGGGGGGTGGGGTGGGGGCAGGCGAGGTTATGTGAACGGTGCAGCTGTGCTCGCAGCGGAGGGATTTGAGGGGGGGAACTCCAGGCAGCCAGGTCCTTCACTGAACCACCAGCTCACAGCGCAGCGCCGGAGAGACCAGAAGAAGAAGAAGAAGAAGAAGAAGAAGAGAAGAATGCAACCAAGCGCTGAGTCTTGTGAACCGAACACACAACCTCTCCTCTCCCCCTCCGTCCACCGTCCCTCCATCCCCCACTCCTTCAACTCCTCCGCATCCAGCCCTTTACTTCCCAAATAGGAAAAATAAATAAATAACGATTGATGCGCGATGGCGAGGATAAGAGGGCAAAGGAGAAGGAAGAGGAGGAAAAAAAGAAACAGTCGTGATTTATATATATATACTGCGGCGTGTGCTTTTCTTTGGGCCGTTTGCGGTTTTCTTTACCATTTTTATCTCTGACATCAGTAGAAACAGCTTTCATTCACTGAGGCAATTGGGATATTAATAATCATAACGGGAAGAATGTTATTTCCAAACGCCTTCATCATTATTCAGTTTTTGGTTTTTTTTTTGGGGGGGGGGGATTTCCCCAGGACTTCACATACAACTCCAAATCAGCCAAATTTGTTTAAAGCTGGCCCCTCCCCTTCTCTTATTCTGCTGGCTGAAAGAGTTGAAGCCAGCAAGCACAGCGAAGGCACGCGGCAGACGGAGGCCCAAACTTGCCTGTCAGCCTGTGTGATCACTTGCAGTATAGAGAGAGAGAGAGAGAGAGAGAGAGAGAGAGAGAGAGAGAGAGAGAGAGAGAGAGAGAGAGAGACGAGGCAGAGACGACAGAACACAGAATGGCATCGGCGTGCGCGGCTAATGCATTCAGCCTGCCACCGTATCCAACAACAAGGCAACATATCACACAACTCACTTTCACAAGATGCTCCTACTACAACAACAACATCAACAAAAACAGA
>JAXDDW010000002.1:7495000-7577500 GCA_034670385.1 Hoplostethus mediterraneus
GGTACACAAATGACAGACAAATACATGAAGCATTGTAAGATTTGTCATGTCTGACAATAATATAATAATAATAATAATAATAATAATAATAATAATAATAATAATAATATAGAAACATATATATATATGAGTATAACTATTTTAGACTACATTTTACATCAAAAGCTGAAACATCAGAAGTAAATTTAGTCTTCCCTGTATTATCTCCAATTTATTGTTTATGTTTGATGCACTTTGAGGCAGGTGTTATTTGCTCTAATAACTGCTCTATGAGTTGGAGACAAGCAGTTTAATGTAGAAATGTTCTACCAATTTCCAACTGATTTCCATTTGGTTGGAGGACACCCATTGCAGCGGAGGTGCTGAAAGTCTGGTCTGTAATGCATAAATGACAATGCTGTTCTCCAAGCTAGTGCTTTAATCTTGTGTTGCACCACTCGCACCGCAGGGCCCTGTTCACCCGACATCAAAAATATACTTCCTACAAAATGTAATTGGTAGATTGATTTTAATGTCTGTGGTATTTTCTTCAAAATGAATATTTTTAGGCAGGACAAAAAAATAGTTTCTTTTTTTTTATCTACTGTTTCCCAGTTAAGGTTTCACAATCACATTTCTCTGAAAAATCTGAGTACTTTGGTCTTTGACCATATAAAGGCAAAGCCATATTTCAGGGAACTCAAAGTTAAGCCTAGAGTGATCTACCAAAGCAAATCCAGAAATCACATTGTTTCTGTTTATCTTTTCCCTCCTTGTCTTCTGGTTTTGACGATGTTAGGGAACAGCGGTGAGTTTGGGTTGCCAATTTGTGCTCTGTGGACAGTGTGGTTTAGGGAAGGAAGCACCTTTAAGCACCTTTGATTGTCTGTGGCTGCTGATGTCACATCCTTCCGCTGAGCTGGCTGCGTGGGTGTTTCCTGTCTTTCTGTCCTCCAAGACCCTCAGGCAGAGCTGTTGGATAGGAGGATGAAAGAGGAGGAACAGCGCTGGTCTCATTAGTATGGAAATCAATTAGTTTTAAGTTGAAAAATTGGTCGAATTGGGGTTTGAGGAATTGAGAGTTCATCTCATTGCACGTGAGCTGCTGCTTATAACAATATACTTTGTTCCATAATGTCAATCACACTATCACACAAGCTTGGCAGTGCATATAAAACATATGCCAACCACAGGCAATTGGCTCAGTCTCTTCCTTATCAATAGACAGGTGTCTCAGTTCTAAGGAACATAGAGAAAGAATAGAGATAGAAATAGAATACATGTGAAAACATCTCCCCTTTCTCACTAATGATCCAACTAAACCATGAGCTAATAGAGAGAGACAGGTGAAGACATTCGCTAACACACACATAGGGGAACACACACACACACACATTCATGCACTCACACACACACACTCAAGCACAGGGGCACGCGCGCACACACACACACACACACACTGCAGCCTCTCAATTTCAAGTTTAGCGAAACGCACAGGGGGAAAAAAAGGAATGAACACATTATACGATGATACACTGCTATCATCCTAATCCCCAGATGTACATGTTGCTAATCTCTTTAGCCGCTAACATGTTAAATTAGCCCTAATATCTGCTGTGAGTCAGAGCCACAGAGGCCCACCTACGCGTGGGCTACCGCCCAGGTTTAGGTCACTCTTCTCTCCCAGCACTTGTAGAGGATGCAGACATTAGGGTGGGGGGAGCGGGGGGACGGCAGCATGATAGCCATTCGTCACCCTGCCTATCTCGCTCTGACAGATGGGGAGTGCGACGTGCCACATAGAGGAGTCACTGCCTGTAATGACATTAGAGGCACAATGAGACCTGATACACACTTTCTGTTCCCCTTCTGCCTGGCCATCGACTCGCTCGCCTGATCCCGTTCTCCTCTCGTCTGGCTGGTATATCTCCATCCATCCTTTGCAGGAGCAACAGTGCTGTATACCTCAAAAGCACACGCACACACACACACACACACACGACACCGACGCACACGCACACATACAGAAAAACACAGACAAGAAACCCCCAAATTTAAAAAATAAAAAAATAAAAAAAATTTTTAAATGAATGTTCTCAGGATTAAGAGAAACACATCTTACACGTGACGGAAATGCTCAAGGAAATAACGGAGCCCTGTGAGTGTGTACTCACATTCAGATTGTATTTGGAAAACTATATTAAAGCACTTTTTTTTTTTTTTCTTCCTCCTCTTCAAGGAAATGGGAGTTTATTTAAAAAGAGAGAGCGTTTATTTAATGTACCATACACCTCCTAAAAGGTTTACTTACTGCAGTGTAATATGTTATTTCAAATCCTCACAACCACATGTCCTAGGAGGATAGGGGATACTGGCGTTATATATTTTTTTTTTTCAGGACACATGCTAATACCAAATGTGTTGCAGATGTACCATGAGCCGGGGCCGCGCTGCCGAGGTGGGGATTCGTGGAAAAACATCGCCAATCCTGTCATGATAAATCGCCTTCCCCAATTTGCTATATATGTGTAGAATTAGGATTCGAGAATATCGGTGTCAGCAGAATTCCTCGCACAACATTTTTACGGGAGCGCTAGTTTCGCTTTTACATTGTCTTTCACAATTCTCTGAATGCAGAAACGATCTGATAGATGATTGTGAATAACTCTTGTTCTGAGAATTAAAAAAAACACACGCACATTCCTCCTCTTGCTCCATCTATCATCCCTCCCTCCCCGCTCGCGAGCAAAACCCCTCGATTTGCACCGTGCAGCTGTCTCTCAGAGTGAGGAATTAGTCCTGAGGATGAGTCAAGGTAAAGTTCCTCTTTTTTTTTTCTCGTCGCCCCCTTTGATTCAGTGGCGTCGTCTTCGGTGTCTGTCCTCAATAACAAAGCCACATTAACAAGCACCCTACAGACCGTCTATTAGAATGTGAAAAAGCGCCATGTGCTGTATATTAGTTTTTAGTGACTAAACACTTGGGAGAGAGGCGACCTAGAATCAAGCCTTGTGGTGCACTGAGTGTATATGTTCTCATCGTCCTCTCAGCTCCACTTCTGAGAGAGAGGGAGAGAGAGAGAGAGAGAGAGAGAGGATGCTCATTAGATCTATGTGCTGAATTGCTGCTCCCTCTCCATCTCTCCCGTCCTCCCCCACCCTTCATCCCCCTCTCTCTCCGTCCGTCTGCTTAACAGATGGGAGGGTCGTGGGTACAGCTCTTCCCCTCCCCCTGGAGAGGCCTGGTGCCTGTTCAAAAGATCCTTCTCCCTCTGCTTCCCTCCATTTCCCTCTCTTCTCTCGACTTCTCAGTTTCCCTCTGCTCTGCTCCCTCTCTCTCTCTCTCTTTTTCTCTTTCTTTCTTCCATTGTCGCACCTCCGAGTCAAAGCGGAGAGAGAGAGAGAGTAGCTGGGAACCCGGGATGTAAAACAAGCAGCCGTCCTCCCTCCGTCTCGACCGTAGCCCACCCTGCTCGGTGCCGCTGTGCTCCCTGACCTCAGCAGTGACCCGCAGGCGCCACGCTCGTGCGAATGCAGGCGACGCCGTTAGGCGAGGAGGAGAGAAACACACCATCTTTTTTTTTTCCCCCTGTTCGTCTCTTCTCCACATCTCATTCCCTCTCTCCCTGCGCCTTACTTCGGGATTAGTAAATTGGCTTAATGTGTTAAAGCTTGTTAGTTCTTTCTCCCCCACCAGCTCTCTCTCTCTCTCTCTCTCTCTCTGTGTATCTCTCTGTCTCTTCATTTTCTCGTTCAGTTTTTCTGACCTTATTTGCCCTCTCAAGGTCAGGTGTCAGTCTCAGTCTCCTGCAGAAAAATTCCTGCTGTGGCTTGCTGCCTTGTGCCCATTTCACCGTGTACAGTGAGCAGTGCATGTCGCTGCATTTCCCTCTCTTTCACCGTCTTGGCCTCACAAGGCGAAATTGGATTGAGGAGTTCAGCGGTAATCTGTTAAATTGTGTGCGTGGTGTGTGTGTGTGTGTGTGTGTGTGTGTGTGTTTGGGAGGGAGGGGGGAGGTGGGACTGATGCTCGCCGTCCCTCTCCGCCATGAGGGAAGAAGGGAGGGATAGAATAAGGGGGAGGAGAAGTGAAGAGAGAGCCGATGAGGAGGTGGGCACTCGTGTTCTTAGCCAGGAGCGAGTTGCCTGGCACTCATATGGGACGGGGGCGGGTGTGAGGAAATGGGAGGGGGGGGGGGGGGGGGGGGGGTGGAGGGAGGGGGGTTAGTGGGGATGGAGGGAACTCATGTTGTTGTGTAGGAGGAAGTAGAGGAGGCAAGAGTGAGGAGGGGGGAGGGAGTGAGGGGGAGCACCGACACGGGGCTGAGCGGCAGCAGAACCTCACCTCGGGGAGCGTTGGCTGGTGCTGGGAGCCAAAGCGGGGATTAAATGTTCAGGACACGGGCTTAGTCTTAGTGTTAATGTTACGTAAGGCCTAAGGTGTTGCCCCAGCGGGTGTTGACATTGAGAAGCTCGGCTCAGTTCAGCTCAGCGGGGCTTGTGGGAGGAACGAGGAGGAGGTGGCGGCCAGGAGGCAGGGATCACAGAGGTAACGCCTCCTTGTTTGGAGCGGTGCCCGGCTGGTATAGCGTTGAGGAGGAGACAGGGAGGAGGTGATGCTGTCAGCTCGTGATTGAAGTATACGCCGGCTTGATTGATATCCCCGTCTGGCGGTCCTGTGCCAAGCGCCTTACTGTTGGCTTGTAATCCTAGTTTGTCTGACAACATTCTTCTTCTTCCTTTTTTTTTTGGTTTTTTTTTTTTCCAGGGGCCAGCTCTTTGTGTTCCTGTCTATAGTTGGGTGTGTTTGTGTGGAGCAATGCTAACATGTTTCGGATAGCCTCTCAAGAGCTGCCACGGTGTTATTTTAGATTTTGCTATTTTCATGATGGTGCAGTCCGGGCTGTTGTTCTAACAGCCAAAAGACGGGTTTATGTTTGTTTCTCATATTTTGCTACGAGTGGGCGTCTTCCAAACCATCATTATTGTTCAAACTGTACTATAGTTTAACACTGTAATTGTAGATTTACAGCAAGTAATTCACCGTGGACTCTCAACGTCCAAGGTTGACTCCATTTATCCCTGTAAGAAGCTTTTATGAGATATCCACACGACAGATTTTTCAGTGACTCTCACTAGCAAAAGGTACATTGAGCCTGTAGTTTCTGTCGCAAGTGAAATGATGTATAGTTAACCAAGCGCTGGCCTTTCACAGAGAGCCACAGGATCCCAGGATGTCCTTATTACGCACTCTCATTATCAATGTCCTCCTCTCCAGCACAAAGAGGTCAAGTGCCTCGCAATGTGCTGCGCTCACTACTGGGCTTTAGAGCCTTCTCATGCATGTTACTCAATAAATACATGCATTCAGGTTAGGGAACGATAAAAAAAAAAAAGGAAAGGAGCGGTAAGGAAGTGCATTACAGTGTGTGTGTGTGTGTGTGTGCAAGAGAGAGAGAGAGAGAGAGAGATAGAATATGAGCAAGAGAGAGAGAGAGAGAGAGACTGAGACTGAGACTGACATGTCTTTTGGTGAAGCGGTGTCGTCTTCCACATCAACGTCTGATGCTTGTGCTGCCAGGTGCCGGAAATCTGGTTCAGAAAGGAGAGAAGAGAGAAGAAGGGGAAAGTAGAGAAAAAAAAAAAAAAAAAAAAAGGCCGGGTAGACGGAGGAGTTTTTTTAATGTGACGGCGCTGACAGCTCCCCTGCATTGCACTGAGCTTAAATAATGGGATGCTCATTTGCATAACGAGGGACGTTATCACCTCTACTGTCAAAAGAAAACACAACAACAGTTCTTCTGCTCCTCCCCGAGATAGATTGGGTTGGCCTACTTTAGCACTCTGGAGAGATGCACTGGAGCTCTGGCTTTCGCCAAGCTCACACATGAACACACACACTCACTCTCACACACACACACACACACACACACAGACGCACACATGTGTGCACAAAATAACACAGTCACTCACTCACGCAAACTTTTTGGAGCGCGGCTTTTTTTTTTCTTCCTCACACATGCAGTCCAGCGCCGCAGCCACTGGCCTCCGCTGCTCACAACACAGGTACACACACACACGCGCGTGCACATACACACACACACACACACACACACACACATGCACTCATTGACATACAGTATGTCCAGCTGGTTCGGTTCCTGTTTTACAAGTTCATGTTGGAATTTTGTGTTTGATTTCTGGCTCAAAAAAAATGTCTTTCACCACGTTTCGAAACATCACTCTCGGCCTTTTTTTTATTGCCTTTGTTTTGCCAGAACGTGGCGAGACTGCGCCGCGTTTTACATCTGTATTCTATCCTACGACTCCCCGTCTGCCATTTTGGAGATGAGCCGCAGATAGAGGAGAAAAAGCTGCGTCTGGCACTTCCACTGTCAATACAGTGCTGTTTCGTGGGAAGAAACAAAATGTATTTCTCAGTCTGGAGGTAATGTTACAGCGTTGGTGATTAGAGCGTTTAAGTTAGCGGCACTTCCAAAACACTGTCAAACTCTCTGTGAACGAGGCGAGATCCTGACAGCGCTGTCTCCTCTCATAGTCGGTGCCTGGGAAAAAAAATGCAAAAACTGATTTGCATGATATCGACAGTGAAAAACACAGCGGTTCTCACAACATTGTTGACAGATTCTTTGTCTTTCTTCACCCTCCCTTGTGGCTGCCATGATGCCACTTTTATTATTTTTTCTCTCAGTATTTTGCCATATTTCATTTCACTTAATGCTTATCCTCCCACCCCCCCACCCCCACCCCTCGTCTCCCCCCTTTCCTCTCTTGCAGGTACGGATGCTGGAATCTTTGAATTGATTGGAGCAAATAGAGAGAAGAAGAAGAAAGACAGATAAAGGAAAAAGCAGAAGCGGAAAAGAGAAAGAAGAGGAGGAAGGAAAGAGAAGAGAGAGAGAGCAGAAAGCATAAAGTTCGTTTGGAAGAGGAGAGAAAGAAAGAGACGGGGACGATGGGGAGGAAAAAGATTCAGATCACGCGGATTATGGATGAACGCAACAGACAGGTAAGTCCCTTGGGGATGGGAGGATGGATGAGTATAAGGGTGGAGGAGGGGAGGGGTGGAGGAGGGAGGAAGGAGAAACACCCTGCACCCCACATAGCCTTCAACAATGAAGGTCTTCTGGGAGTCTGGGCAATATGTGGATAGAGGGACAGAGAGGTGCATGCAGGGATAGCACAGTTATTGCTTTGGGTGGAAGGCTTCCATTGGCTTATAATGGCAGGGCTGTTTCCCTTAAGTCTAACAAACCAATCTGAGGGTAGCAGGAGGACGTTTGCCAGAAGGGATTGGCATGAGAAAACATTTGTAACTCTCAAATCCCATTCTGCATATCACTGCCCGCTCTGAGAAGTGCGGCCTACGCACTACTGTAACACCCTTCACACACCCAACCTCTCACACCATGCCACCCACTTTAGCTCGTCGGCAGTGGAATATTACCATGTTGAGGGGGGAAGGGGGAGGGCTTAACACAGGAGAGGCCGGGTGGGGAGAAAACATAAACAAACAGCCAAACAGAGATGGGACGGTCAAAAAGCGACACGTAGCCGGAGTGGCACGCTGCACCGGAATGGGCCGACAGGGCGGAGATGAAGAGGCAAACACTGAAGCGGTATTTTTGATTTTTGACAGTCGGACGGCTGTAGTTTTCCTCTGCATGATATTGATGTAACATTTCAAAGTAAATGCCGGTCAAACAACCAACAGAAACCCCAAAATTCTAGACAAAACTGCTTCCACTACTTGTGCCGCGACGTAAAAAGAAAAACGATAGGTCGGGGGACGTCACGATTCAGGCAGACGCTGTTGTCTGTGGCAGGAAATAGATAGAGACAGACCTCTCGCACTGCCCTGGAGGCCCACAATCAATCACTTCCTGTGGCACAAGTGACCACTGACTCTCTGTCAGCTTCCTGGCAGCCCAATTGGATCCATACGCTGCTAACGTGGCCCCCTGGATCACAGGTCAAACACGCGCACGCACACACACACACACACACACACACTTGAAATGCTTTAATTGAACACTAGCCCACCATATTGATGTGCCGCGATCGTTTTCACAGTGTGTTATATCAAATGTGAACATACTCATTTGGCTCTCCTCATGTGGCCGTTGTAAAGTGACATAATGAGGCTCTAGGAATCAATCGGGCACCACTGGAGGAGTAATTGAAGTAGATCATGACTGCTATCGTGACCGATCTCCATGTAATAAGAGGTTAGAGAGAGGGGGCATGATATCGAGAGTACCCCGGATAAAGATGACTCGTCAAAAGAGGAGCGGGGCGAAGAAGAAGCGCATGACAACTGAACCTTCCAGTGCTCATAACAACCCAGTGATTTTTGCTGCGTCTGATTAAGTGCGCTCACCTCGGTAACAGGTTGTCAAGGGAGTCACAGCTGAAGTTACAAAGAGGAGAGAGTGAGAGAGAGATACAGAGGAAGAGATGATGAAAAAAAAAAATGAGTATGTGTGCCCTGTGTGCTTATTTGTGTGTTTGTTATTGAAAGAGAGACAGGAAGACAGAGAGAGAGAGAGAGAGAGAGAGAGAGACAGAGCGAAGAGGAGGTCACAGAGTTTCAGATGAGGAGGAAAGCTATCGCGTTGCACCAGCGCCCACACTTCCTCCCCACTGTTATCTCAGCCCTTCTCTCTCATCCCACCTTAGACTGGGCTCGCCAGTCGCACCAGGCACTCCGGCTCCTGAGGATAAGGAGGGAGAGAGGGAGACAGGAAGGACACCTGAGGGGAATCGATGCCTGAGATATCCGGGCTTTACTTACAGGGAGAGGAGGAGGGAGGAGAGGAGGGGATGAGAGGAAGGGTTCAGGGAAAGGAGGATCAATATATCACTGGATTTTGTTGTTTTGCCCTCTATAATGATAGATTAGATATTTACCTGATCTTTTTGTTTTGTTTCATTTTTAGTCGAATAATGAATGGTGCGTTCCTAGAGATATGATATCATCTGTCACATGTGGAAAACTTCATCACATGCTCTGTGGAGCAGATGGCATTGAGTGTCATTCAACTTGAGACCTAGATAAATGACATCACCCCAGTTGGAGTGGAGAGGCGGACATCACAAGACAGAGACAGACACAGAAACTTTTTTTTTTTTTTTTTTCCTCCAGCTTTTATGTTGTTGCTCCGGAGGTTCTGTTTTGAATATTTTCACTTCCTTTTTGTGGAAATGTCCCAGTGCCAACGCCAAATAAATACCAGAGGAGTTTGTATGGCGTTTCCTTCAGCCTCACATTCTTCACATATTTCTACTGTTTCATGTCTGAAACCATCGTAGCCCAAACCTTACTATATCTTGCCGTCTCCTCAAAGCTCCTCTGTACCCTCTTGTTCAGTCTGAGTCTGATGGTATATGATGACTTGATTTTTTTATTTGTCTTGTAAACATTAGGGCAGCGGCCTATTGACATATTGACAACCTGTAGAGTTATAGAACATGCTGTAGTCGTTCCTAGACAGCAGCCATTATCAAAGCCACTTTTTCTTATCCCTACCTGTCCGCACACGCTCCTCCTCCATCCTGCAGCCCTCCACTGAGTGGCACCATTCTGTGGGGCTGTCAACGCTACCTTGCCACCCACAGGGCTCCGCTGCACCCCCACCCCTGCCCTCCCTGCGGCGGCAGCATCATAGCGGGCACAGGGCCTGGCTCTCTCTGGGCGGCCACTTTGGGCTGCCACCCCCAGGCCCCGAAACACTTCCCCAGAGCAGGGGCAGAAGGGCCAGGCCTCCCTGGCGTTGACTGGCTGCCCGGAGCCCTGGACAGTGGGCAGCAGTGTGTGAGCCCTGGCTCCAAGCCCCCCGACCACTCAGACCCTCTCCCAGCCTCGGGCACATGAAAGAGCCCCCTGTGCCATAAACGCATGGGCTGCAGACAGAGAGCAGACTCTCTTGCCCCGGCTCACACACACACACACACACACACACACACACACACACACACACACACACAGATAGGCACACAGACATACAGACACAAATACACAAGAACACACACATACCTTATGCATGCACAGGTGCGCACACACACTCACACACACACACACACTGACATAGATTCCAGACATACACACTCAAAGAGATTATATACTCGGAGACACACTTAGTTGATTTTAGTATCTTGTTTAGTCAACGTAGACAAACACGTGTACACATGAAACACATCTATCTCTCTGGAGTCAGCCGTCTCGGGGTCCGGCTAATTTGCTGCAATTGGCCCTAATGAGTGTTACCTCTCCAGCCAGTATACTCAGTGGGCTTAATTTAGAGTGACTGTTTGTGTGTGTGTGTGTGTGTGTGTGTGTGTGTGTGTGTGTGTGTGTGCATAGCCCCGTTAGGGAAGGTTGGGGTGTGGAGGTTCCAAAGGGGACAAAGGGGAAGAGCCCCAGGGCTTAAAGGTCAAACATGGATCAGGTCATCCCCACCACCACCACCACCCCCAACCCCAAACAACACTCGCACACATCCTCGGCTGGAAGGACGATAAAATAAATCTCAACATGTCTTTACATCTCGCTGCATATAACTCTTCCCCCCCCTCATCAAGTCAGCCGCAACACCGCAAATGAGGGGTCTTTTTGTTTCTACGACAAAGCAGTCTTGCCTCCAATCAACAGCATCGGGGTGAGAAAATGTGCGAGTGAAATTAACAGCAGGAAAATAATGAGGCCCACAGGGTGGCTCGTCACCCCTGCACCCCTCCTCTAATTCCCTGTTTCCCACCTTCTACCGTCTCCTTGTTTCACCACTGCGAGCGGCGCTCCTCTGTGTCGTGTTTTTCGACGCCGCGAGACCTCACCTGAAAAGAGCTCACTAAGCTCTCACCTTCTCAGCGCTTTATTTTTTCTCCCTTTTGTGCTCTAAACGTCTTTCTTGTTCACTTTCTTTTTTTCTCAGTAAAAAAAAAAAAACAACAAAAAAAAAACACAGGATGGTCTTCACACTTTGACTGTCTCCCTTTCATTTCTTTCCTTTGTTCGCTGCAGTGCAGACAGTTTGAGCCTTAGTGCCACGACACATGTTCATCCATCTCAAGTGAATGAAAACAAAGTTATTTCTGTCATTCTGGCCACTAACTCGGCCCTTGCAAAGTAACACCCACCTTTTTTTTTTTTCAGTCGGTGGATATATCACTTTCCACTTGTGGTTTTTCAGCATAAACAGGAACATACAGAGCAGGAGCGTACCCAGGCATTACAGTGCTGTGCAAAGAAATCACTCGCTCCGAGAAGAGGAAAAATTCGAAACGACCGTATATTTTAGGAAACCTTTCGACTAAAATTGGCCCAATTAAGACATCACTCATTCAGCTCCATAGGTTTTCAACCATACTTTCAACCATAAATTGATTCAAACAACGAGCGGAGAATCGTATGCAGCTTTTGGCGCATGCTGGTGATCTTACTGTACAATGAGGGCACACTGAAAGAGCACGATAAGAGCGGTTTTGAGTGGAGAGAAGAGCATAGCATATATTAGAGGTGGAACAAAGCCTCTTTTGTCGTAATGCCCCTCTTAACAGCTTCTTTGGCTGTGAGGCAGAGTTCAGGCCCAGGTCTTGTGCTCCTCTACTTATTCCATCTCTTCCTGCTTGGCCTCTGACAATGGGATAAGTGTTTGTCTCAAGACGAATCGTGCTGCTCAGTAGCTGACTGACGTGTGTGTGTGTGTGTGTGTGTGTGTGTGTGTGTGTGTGTGTGTGTGTGTGTGCGCGTGTGTGTTTGTACTTTTGTGTGCTCGTGCGCACGTGTTTGTGTGTGTATATCTGTGTGTCCGCGTTTGATTTGCTAACCAGCGGTCCTCGGTGCCTCTTGTCTCTCTGCTCCTCCTCTTCCTCCACCTCCTCCTCCTCCCCCCAGGGAAGCACAGACAGGCAGGAGGTGGGAAGCAGAAGCGAAGCCATTGTGAAGGGGAAGCCACCGGCCTCTTCCTGTTATGAGAGGAAATGCATACAAATGTGCTTCCTGTTCGTCCGCCCCCTCTCTCTCCTCCCTCCTCGCCTCCCTCCCCTCTCTCTCTCTCTCCCTCCCCCCCCCCCCGGCCCCCACGTGGCAGAGAATCAGCCACTATCCCTTCTCTCCTCTCATCCCTCGGTTTATCCCTAGAATTTCTCTTTAATTTTCTGGCCTGCGGAGGTGTGACGAGTCGGTTCTTCAGAGCTGACCCTGATAAACATGTTTGTTCTTTGAGTCTGTCTTGTCCAGAGAGAATGCATGTGTTCATTGGAAGAATGTGCCTCTTGGGAAATGAGGATTTCAGCCTCTTAACCATCTCGCGTAAACACACCCTTGCCCTAAGAAACTGTCCTACAAGCACGTAACGGCAGTCAGTTTGAATGTCAAGTGTCCCGCTATAGCATGATGTAGCTTAACTCTCCTCTCTAAGAATGCCAAAAAGTGTGACAACAAAAAATGTGTGTGTGTGTGTGTGTGTGTGTGAAGATATGTTTCACACTCCCAATTTATTGGGACAAGATACAGTTGGATTCACACTCACACACTTACCAGGGTTTTTACACTGATCTCCTCCACCAGCACACATAGCGGCCGAGGTGCTGTAGCGGTCATGCTCTTGTTATTAGCACACTGCCGCGTCTAACAGCACCCACTGACCAAGCAAACAAAGAGACAGCATGGTTTACAAGTAGCTCGTCTTCACAACAAGGACAGGGGGGCCTCATTTGAAAAAAATAAATTGATTTTATTAGAAGATTCTGCATTTTATTGTGCAGCGCTGTGCAAAAGTCTGAGGCGCGTGTAAAGAAATTCCATACAGCGAAGATGCTTTCACAAATAATGAAATGAAAAGAGTAAAAATGTTGCGATAAAGAGCAGTAATGTAAAACACTAATCCAGAAAAGAAAAAATAAACACCTACAACCAAATTTATATTAAACAAAATCTAGGGTGCCTAAGACTTTTGCACAGTGCTATACCTCTACATTTGCTTGAACACCTTAAATGATAAATTGTAGCTCTACATGGGATTTGAGCACACTTCAGTCATGTTCATTTCCCAAAATAATAACGCTAGTAACAATTTTTTTTAAGTGCTAAAGTTATATTTTTTGTCGTTACACGGTATGCGCCTTTTTGCGTGGTTTGTTTGTTTAAATGTGTTTGTTTAACATGGCCAAAAGTAATGAAATAGCAATTTGTCTATTTTGTATTGAAGGCCTGTGTGTGTACTACCATTTGGCGTCTGGACACTTGACTGTGTTTTTTCATGCGCTGCCATAAGCTCATTATCACAATATTTTATTATGCCGATACATCTCTCTCTGGCCTGCATGATCCATGAACACTGATCAGATTGGAAACTCAGTCTACAAGTGTTGATCATAAGCACTTTATTTTAAGAAAAGCATCCAGGCCCGGCACTGTCAGGCATCTCTGTAAATATTTGTGGCTCAGTTTTTACATTCATATCATGACGAGTGAGATGTTGTTGTTTTATTCTAGATCAGCAGCTTAATACATACAGGCCCAGAGTACCAGTTTACTGTCGTGAGTTAACTGAGCTTTTTTGAGCTTGCTCAGGAAAGGCCTGCGGTGACATCACCAGCATGTCGATGGGCCAATAGGGTCACATGGCAGCATCATATGAGGCCATGAAGTCACGGCAGAGTTACCTCAAGCAGTGAAACTACTTCACTGCGTAGTTGAGATACAGATTCTCAGACAAATTAACACGTTTGTTTAAGTATTAAGTATTTACAAGCCAACTGCGTGTTAGTTTGGAGCGTGCAGTCTCTGTACGTGGTTGTGTTCACAGACATACAGCGCATAGTGGATGTATGTGCACAGTGTTGTTAGTATATGTGAGGTAGCAGGTTGTACGTGTCAGAGTGAGGTGTGGGGGTGGGGTGTGATATGTATGTGGGTGTTATTGTTTGGTCAGTTTTAGGCATTTCGGAATCACATTCATTCTTCTTCATGTGGTGTTGTTAAAGTTAGTCTATGTGTGAATTACAATATGTGGGGATGCATGTGCAGTTCCACATTTAAAGTGGAAGAATTAAGACAACTTTGATTGGATTCTATTGTTTCTTTTTACATAAATGAGACACACACACATAGGCTAATGTATCAAGCTGTTTTTTTCTCTGTCACACACACACAGAAAAAAACACTCAAATGCATTAAGTATTTGCAAACATACACAGTGTGTGTGTGTGTGTGTGTGTGTGTGTGTGTGTGTGTGTGTGTGTGTGTGACTGTGACAGCAGTCCGGTAATGTGTGGGCGACCAGAGAGAGCGGAGCCAGCCTGTGGGCCTCCCCTTTGAGACTTGCAGCTCTGGACCCTGGGGACACACACCCAGCACACCATGTGGGCCACATGCCCCGTTCTGAAACATTAATGGCCCCAGTAGAGTGAGTGAGAGAGTGAGTGAGTGGGTGGGTGATAACAGAGCTGGGCCGGCGGCTAGCTGTGTCCTGCGTCTGCCCCCGGTGCCCCTGGCATAAAACCCCCCTCAAGACTCGCCCGGCTCCTGGAGAAGGCAACACGCGACATGTCCTGTTCCTGAACAGCCGGTTTTGCCCTTATGTCCTGTAGTCCTGTCATCTTGTTTACTCTGTCGCGTACAGGCCGTGCTGGAGCTGTGCTATTACAGGCTGGCAGACCCCTTTGTGGTGCTTACGTTTCAGTTTTGGACGGTACAGCTTCGAGTGGGCTGGATATGACAATTAATCTTATTGTCGCAAGCTGCCTTTAGATCTTAAGGTGTCGGAATGAGGGTTGTTTTTTTTTTCACATTTCAGTACGTGTAAATGTCAGCATGGTATTTAGAGCCCATGGGAGCTTCTTCTCCTTATGCCGTCGGTGAATCAGATGAGTGTTTGTGCCGAGGTATAGAACCTGACGTTACACACACCAGTGTGTCAGGAGTTAGAAACGCGGGCCCTCTCTCTGGTTTCATCCCTCCGTTGTCTGTAGGCGTCGCTTGCCATCCGATAGGGAGCTCGCCGTGGAATAGTGACATCATTGACAAACTTTTGAGGTGGAAGCTGGGACAGGGTACAATAGTTCATCTAAGGTTTACCCACTTTCAGTAGAGAGAGAGAGAGAATGAGAATGAGGGAGTTGGGGTTGGTGGTGGGGGGTAGTTTGATATTCAATTTCTCTGGTGCATCCTGGGAGATATCATTTCAGGAAATCCAAAACTATCTATCAATATCCACCCATCCCTATCTCCACTTTCAGGCCTCAAAGCCGCGCAGCAGCTAAGGAGCTCAGAGAGAATGTGAAGGGCAGTGTATGATGGATTTATGCTATTGATACATTCATCTATCTGTTGACCCAGAGATACGTGCTTGAAAAGCTTTCTTTGTCAAGCTCTACTGAAGCTAGAAATAATACAAAATATTTGGCTGCTTTTCATTAATTGTATTCAGAGCATGTTTAACCGAGGGCTGTTGGGAGGTTTTCGTTTTGTATTTTTGGCCCATTTAAGGTGTCAGGAGATAATGGACAAAAAGCCAGTTAATCAACAAACTGAAATCATTAGCTAGCAGCGGGGCACCGTTCTGGCAATATCTCCCCTCTCGTAAAAGCTTCTTCAATGCATATCTCTGATCTGAATAGAGTCGGAGAACAAAAGCAAGAAACGTCGATGAAAAAAAAAAAAAAAGCACTGTTGATCGGAGAGGGGAGTTGGCAGTGACGCGTTTTCTCATTTCCCCGTGCAGCCAGAGAGCTTGAACACGCTGCTTGGAAAAGAAACCAGGTGCAGCTCACTAGAATTAACTCTCTGTCACTGCTCTAGTTCGGATCCAAGCAGCAGAGAAATAGAGGCTGCTCTCTTTTGACAATGTGGACACCTGTATGTATGTTATCAAAGGTTCTGGCCAAAGTGTGGGGCCTCACACACACACACACACACATACACACACACACACACACACACACACACAAACACACACACATACACACACAGAGAGAGAAAGAAGAATTGGTGTGGTTTCAGTTTGAGAACACTTTCACTATTTAGAACCCACCCGTTGTTTATGTCAGCGGTCGACGCAACAAATGAACAATGTGTATTAATCTCACCATAAGAAAACAGTATGTCTGTGGATATAGCCGTGTGCATGTCTGTTGTATGAAAGGGAGACATAGAGAGTGAGCGAGACGGCAAGAACATGAGGTTGAGGCATTCGGATCATATCAGCGGGTCAATTAAAACTCACATACGTTCTGTGATGAACTTCAGCACGCTTTGATGTACAAGCGAGAACTGATCTGCTTTACCGTTATCTCTCCGAGACAGATTATTTTCAGTTCCTTAAATGCATGCCCGGCTTCTTTTTTTTCTTCTTTCCTGATATAGTTGATGGACTGTTACAGTAACCTTTCAGTCGGAGGGTGTTGCCTCACTTTTCAAATATTCTCTTCATGATCTTTCCCCCGTGAACTCTTGATTCATGAGGGGAAAACTTCTGATTATGCCAGATTCCTTTTTTTCTTCACACATTACAGAGAAACAAAAAACAAAATATGTCTTGGGTGAAGGACTTTTCTCTCATAATAAATTGAGTACTGCATGTCAGAAAAAACAGGTGGATTTGATTATGGGGGTGCCACCAAAGTTCAGCTTCATTCATCTGTTTGAACATAAAAACCCTCATCCCTGGCTGCGGATAAGGAAAACTGTTATTAATATAAATGTGTTCACCTTAGCTAATCTTTATCCTCTCATTTTCTCTTCACCTCCTTCCTTCATCCCTCTCTCCGTAGGTGACATTTACAAAGCGAAAGTTTGGCCTGATGAAGAAGGCGTATGAGCTGAGCGTGCTGTGCGACTGTGAGATCGCCCTCATCATCTTCAACAGCACCAACAAGCTGTTCCAGTACGCCAGCACAGACATGGACAAAGTCCTGCTCAAATACACCGAGTACAACGAGCCCCACGAGAGCAGGACCAACTCGGACATTGTGGAGGTAAGTTACAGCGAGGCACACAAGCACATCGCACACACACACACATGCATGGGAATACACAGGTGCACAAACACACTCGTGCAAGCACACACAGAAACATGCAGACAGACAGATGTGTATAGCATTTGACTCATTGCAACCCTCACCTCTTAATTGCTCCAGTAGTTTTCTACCCTCACCAAAGGTTCAGTCTCAATATCAGTCACTCTTAGAAAGGTATTTAACACTTTTGTCATATAGGTAGTGGCAGCGGCTCCAGTAGCCAACCTCACTCCTTTGATGGTTTTGACACGCAATTTCTTTTTGAGACATTGGCAAGGGCAATATTACATAAAATCATTGAGAACAACAGGGACTATAATTAAGGAACCAAAATATAATTACAGTCAGTCTGTTGTTTTTAATTGCAAGAAAAAATACAAGAATATAAAAATAAGTGCCTCAATGTGTTGCTCATACATTTCCAGAGGTACCGTCGATCTGAACCGTCCACGCTGTCCCCTGTGGCATGTAGCCAGTGGCTCCTGCCCTTTGTGTCTCGTTGTCATTGATGCGTCTCTGAGAGCATGTTGATCCGAGTCGCTTTGGACACACACGTCGTAAGCCAGGCTCCAGGCGATGTTAGACGACGCTGTCAGGCCAGCCAGTAGGCAGGTAGCTAAAGCAGGTGCTGACGCTGAGCGGACACCCTCAAGGATCCTCAAGCCCTCAACGTGACCCTGTTACGCAACAGTTACTATGGAGATGCGGTCCACACACAGACATGCATGCATGCATCGTTTATCCCTCTCTCTCTCTCTCTCTCTATCTCTCTCGCACACACACACACACACACACTGATTAAATGTAGAGATCCTTATTTTGTAGGAACTCTTCGGGAAACGTGCACACACAAACATCACATGGGCAAGTGAGCTCTTGTCATGTCAAGGTAGGTTTACAACGTATTTAAAAGCATTTGATTGCAGCTGAAGATAAAAACAAAAACAAAAAAAAAACACCATCATGCATTAACAGTGTTATTCATGCTTTGTTTTTGTCATTATTGCCTTCACGCCGTAGCCATTTCCATTTGGTGCGGTCAAATAAAAACGTAGCGTGTTAAAGTAGCTCATACATCAAGCGATACAGCATTCATCACGTGACAATCCTTAATGATGGAAACAAAGTGAACGCAGGCTGGATGCATTATCAAGGAAAGCATTTAGAAAGACAAATAAATCCTAGACACACCAGACAGAGCATAACATCGTATTCAGTTTTGCAGCACAGTGTCTGCTCTCATTCTCTGTAAGTCATATTGGTGAAGCTCCTTCAGAGTATTGTTGTCATTTTTCTTTTATATGCATATACCTGAAATCACTTTTTTTCCCCCATATTTGTAATCTGTTGTGCAAGTCTGAAACATAATCAGTAAAAAAAAAACATAATCGGTAAAGCTATTTACATCTATGCTGCGTCCCCAAAGCTTGTTTTAATGCTGATTAGACACCCGTGTGAATCCCCACAGCTTGTACTTTGCAAATTAATCATATTCCAAGTATATCATGAGGGATAAAAAAAAAATAATTCTCTATGCATTATATCATTTACATTAACCCATTTAGCATGCATTCATATCCCTAGTGTACCTAAGCATCCTTTATGCACCGAGCCCGTCAGCCGCTGTCGCCTATAGCCAGTGTATTACCCGGCCCCGGCTGAGCCACGAACAGAGTCGTCACATGTTTCAGCAAGTGCCGTGACGCGAGCTCCTGCTTTGAAGCACTCTCTCTCACCGTGTCTCTCTATTAGGGGGGAGGATGGCTAACGTGTAAACAGCCGTGTCGGGGGAACACGCTAAACAGCCTGCTGGGGGAGAGCGCTTTTTTAGCAGTACCTACCCTGTGATCCCTGGCGGACTTGGGCTCCGCTCTCTGAGCGACTCACAGCGGGAGAAATCGATCTGAAGAGGCCTTCAGCCTTAGCTGCGGCGTGCTAACGGGATTGGCCACAGGGCAGACACTAGCACATTTAGTGTGGGTGGAGGGAGGGTGTGCGGAGAGGCAGGGGGAGTGAGGAGAACGGGGGGTCGGATCGCTCCCGCGGAGCCTTGTGTGCCGCTGCTAGGCTACGTCACAGGTGCGGCAACGTGGGTGGGTTGTTGAGTTGAGGGGATGAGGTTGGGTGGGGGGCAGGAGCAAAGCGGATTTCCTGTTGAGATGACTGAACGGGGAGGAGGAGGAGGACAAGAACAGGAGGAAGGGCTGGATTTGGGGGTGGAGGCAAAGTGAATCATCTCCAGAGAGCAACGAAAAGATATTAGATATGACATCTGATTAATGACAGATTGATATCTGATTTCAAATTTGGTTTAGAGTGGATATCGAAACCTCTTGTGTTCAGAAATAACACGGAGATGTATACATCTCTCTCCCTCTCTCTCTCTCTCTCTCTCTCTCTCTCTCTCTTTCTCTCTCTCTCTCTCTCACTCAATCTCTCTTCTCTTGCTGCTGTGCCTGGAGGTGTAGTGGGAGGAGAGCAGAGGTAGGGGAGCGGAGCTCACAGTGTGGGCGGCTGGCAGAGAGGCCTGCTACATTAGCAATAAAGCTCTATGTAATTAGCATGTCTTTGGTTGATAATTAGCGTTGTTGAGAGAGTGGCACTGAGAGCGTTGCACAGCCTCTCTAGCTACAGCATGTTTACAAGAGGCTGGAGGGCTTCTCTCTCTCTCTCTCTCTCTCTCTCTCTCTCTCTCTCTCTCTCTCTCTTTTTTTTTTTATCCTATTTTTAATTGAGCATATTTCCTCATTTTCCATTATTTCAAAACTCTGTGTATGTATGGGTGGGTAGTGGGTATATGTGTGAGAGACAGAGATAAAGAGAGAGAGGTAGAGACACGCAGAGAGGGAGAAAGAGAGGGAGAGAGAGTGGTAAAGAAGGTCTTGATGACTCACTTGAGAAACGTCTCAGCTGAGGATGACACTTCCACAAATATCTGTGAAACCATAAGACCAAGAAACCAATGCCACCCTCCTCCAAGTGGCAACACAAAAGAAGCATTGCTAATCACTATGGCTGCAAAGTTATTGTTGTCACATTCACAATGTATAACACCCAGAAACCCATAATAATAAGAACATAAATCCAACGGCAATTCAACACAAGGATTCAAATTGGGAACACGTGTTTTCTCGTGTTTACGAATGCCTCCATTGAAGCCAGTGCTGTGTGTACTGTCATGTAGGATATGGCACGGTACATAAACTCCCCTTGGAGATTGTAATTAAGCGGCTACTACATGGCATTGTCAGCTGTTACACAAAGAAGTGGGGAGGTCCACTCAATTAATGCTAATTCTTTAAAGAGCTGCTCATCCAAGCTCTTCATAATAGCCCGATGAAAGAAAACACGGAGGCAGAAAGACATCCTGCGTCGGTGGATGTCCGAGATGGGGCCCGCGAGCGTGTCCTCCTGGCAGGTCGACAGCACACTCCGAGGCTGGCTCCAGATAAAACAGTCAAACACGCAGATAGATTTCCTATACTCGCTCTCTGCCAGGCCGGTTTCCTGGACATGTGAACGGCATTAGGGGAGGAATGGGAAGCTGTGTTGGGAAATGAGAAGAGAATAGATCTATCTCTCCTTTTTTCCTTTCTTTTTATTCCTCCTCAGGAACAATCTCTTTGAGCTCTCATTGGAGATTTATTATCCAGTATGGGGGTTGTTAATTGCAATAGCACATGAAAGAGTCACCCCCCCCCCCACCCCCTCCCGATGATTGCGGATCAAGCCAAAACCTAAGTGGTGCTCGTTGGCTCTTGTGGTGATTGAACAGCCCCAAATCCAATGGCGCGCTCGGGCGTGTGCCAAATCCCCGTTCCACAATGTGTTTGTTTTCTCCTCTGTTGAAACAAAGAACACAGGTTTGTGATACAACTGGAGGGTTAGTGAGTGAGCTGTGATAGGGGGCTTACACCCAGGCAGTACCGCCATATATCCAGGAAGCTAGGGGCTGCTAAATCAAGCAGCACAATGGTGTTGTTGTGTGTGTGTGTGTGTGTGTGTGTGTGTGTGTGTGTGTGCAGGGGTTTGTTTTTATCTCGCCTGTGTAAGAGGCCTGTACTGTACATGTGCATACATGGTGACAATTGGCTCACACACCCTGCAGAGATGATGGCATTGCGATGACCTCAGCCAGCACAGCGCACTCTGCTGTCATTGGCTCAAGCATCACATGGAGTGGCACATGGCTCCTGGTCCTGCCCGCCTGACTGCCTACCTGCCAGGAGAGAAGGCCGGTGGCCAATCCCATTTCCAGCAGATTAACCTAATCTGAAAGTTCAGATCACCCTGTAATCTTAACCAGCAGCAGCAGGTACCCAGCCTCGCCTCCTATCCTCAACTCAGTTCCCTCTCTCCCTTTCTCTTCCTTCCATCCTCACCTAGAAGGAACGACTGAATGAGAGGGGGAAGGGGAGGGGCAGAGGGATGGATGAGTGCAAGGAGAGATGGAGGGAGGGAAAGAGGGATGGAGGGAGGAAGGCTGGTAATTATTTCCAAAGGTCATTCTGTTAATGACTACCCGCTTGGCTAATGAGATTCAGCAAAGCTCCCTCACCATGTTTCACCCTGCGTATGGTTCACCCGTGTGCCGAGACGTGTGAGAAGCACAGGTGTGATTTCAGCCCAGTGACAGTCCACTGGAGGGAGGGAGGGAGGGAGGGAGGGAGGGAAGGAAGAAAGGGGGGGGGGGAGACATGAAAATAAAGGCATGTAACAAGAAAGAAAAGCAAGGGAGAAAGCATGCTTGGGAGACAGCAAAAGGAAAAAGAGTAATGTACCAACATCCACACCGATTTATCGCATGCTTTGCACAATGTTTCATTTGGCAATACAACATGATTTTTCCCCAGGTTATAAATACGAGAGGGACTAATTAATTCAGCTGATTTCAGTTTCATTTGCCGAGAAACTTTTCCTTCTTAGTTAATTTGAACACTTTTTCCCCCCCTCCTTCTTCTTCCTCCTTCCATAATATTCTTGCACGTCAACAGCACATGTGATCTGCCTCTCTGAAGTGCCAGTGTGCTCATGCTCGGCCTCACTCTTGTGAAAATATTTTCCAGCATGTGTGCTATTCTATGTGCTTATTTGGTTTCTAAACAGCGCGGAGAACATTAGCCTTGAGGAGTTTTCTGTGTTGATCAGCTCTGTGAATGGCTTCTTCTCATGGCTCCCAAACACTGTATAATTACTCCAGCATGAATTCCTTCACAAATTTACCCACTATGATTTTTTTTGCGTATCGGCATCCAGGAGAAATAAGGACGTCATACTGCATCTCCCCCGTCCTATAATTGTCCACAGTGATTTTGAGATGTTTTGAGGTGCTAGGATATGTGGCGTAGCACGTGGTGGTGGGGGGGGGGGGGTCACATCACGGTGATCACAGTGCCTCAGTGTTTACTAGTGACGGAGAGATCAGCAACATGGCTTGTTTTTCCTGGTGAGTTGAGGATTAAGGTCTGAAGCCGCTTTGACGGACTAAGTAAATTAACCTTGTGACATTGGCAAGATAGCAGCATCAGGATTTGCTGAAACAAAGGCTCTGATGACAGCCCATCTACATGCTTGAAAAAAAAAAGTCAGTTCTTCACTAGTTTTACCACAGTCAATAACTTTTCTTATAAATACATTTTCTCTACCTTCATACTTTATAGTCCCAACAACACAGGCAGAGTTAGCCCTGTCAGCTCCTTCATTTCACAGAGTTACAAAGAAACTCAAAGGTTGGTGGGAAAAAAAACGACCACATATTGCACACTTATGCAACATCTTCCTAGTGTTAAAAGTGTTTTCCACCGGCTGCGGCGTGCTTTTGCACTCCTCTCTCCCAGCCTACACCCATCTGTATCGCCCCTCTCCGTCCTTCCTTGTTGGACTTGCAGCTCCAGATGTCTGCACTGTATTGGGCTTTCTGTCCTGTGGGCAAAGGAAAGGGGTATTAAAGCAAAAAAGAAAGAGAGAAAAGAAAAGACAGAATACTTTTTGCATGTTTTTCCCTAAACATCACCCTTTAGTCACTATATTTCCTTCCCCTTGCGATCGTGAACATCTGCTGAGTTCACCACATATAAAAAGTCGTGTTTGCTGGGCAAAGTAAAGGAGCCCCCCCACCCACCTCCTACTCTCCCACTCAGTGTTTTTTTTGGTATTCTTTTCCCTAATAAATGCCTCAAAAACCGGTAGTGGCCTAAAAATAGTGTGTGGTGAAGCTAAAAATAGTGCCTGGCTGGCGGTCCTAGCTAAGAGAGGAGAGAAGAATAGGCGTGGAATCTCTCTCTCTCCCTCCCTCCCTCCCTCCCTCTCTCTCTCTCCCCCTCTTCCTCCCTCCCTCCCTGTGTATGAGGCAGGGTGGGTGGGTGGAGTTTTTGAAACTGAGGATTGAGTAAGCGAAGTGTCGGGCTATTCATTCAGCCTCTCTCTCTCTCTCTCTCTCTCTCTCTCTCTCTCTCTCTCTCTCTCTCTCTCTCTGAGATTGACCGTGAAGAGTTGCCCCCGGCGACCACATGCATAAGACCATCGGTCTGAGACCCAGTGGGGCCTGTAAACATTTGATCCTAGGGATAAAGAACTTTATTATCTGATCCACTGAGATGTATTTCCCTTCGCTCTACCACACACAGGAGTCCTGTCTAGTGGTTTTCATAACTTTTTTTCACTGAGAAAATAAAGGCATAGTTTAGTTTACAAACGCAATGTGCACAATTTTCTCAGTGATTTCTAAAATCAATGCTTGATTAATGCTAATTATTAATGATTAATGCTAAAACATACAATTATTGCCATTAGAAGCCGCAGCCCCAATGATCTACTTTTGTTTGTTTTTTTCTTGTTTGTTTTAGTCCTGTTTGGAAATTGTTTGGATTAAATCCCACTTTAAATTGCATTGGATCAAGGTAACAAGATACTACATACACTTTCATATTGCCGGTGTCCATAGGACGAGGGGTGAGATTCTGTTCTGTTAAAAACATGTTGATAGACTTTGGGGAGAAAACCATATTATCCCACTTCCTTAGGTGGGGTTCAGTGGTTGTCACTGGATTTTAATTGGCAGATCTGCCCATGGTGCAAGTGACAAACCCTGAGAGCTCTCACCCTCACACAGCCAAGTCAGGCTCCTAGCACAACCCAAGGGAAGAGTTTGGTATTTTGCAGCACATTGCAGTGTGTGTACATGTACAGCAAATTTACTTAGTTCATATTTTCTATACTATATGCTTCTTTCATTTCCTCGTTTTTAAGGCGGGACTTTTTTTAAGGCAGATAATGTACATGATCTACAGGCTCAGCATTTTATTCCACATCAGACGTCTGCTGCCCAGAAAAGCAGAACCTCAGACAAGAAACTATAAGTAGCATTTGGATCATCGTCAGAAGTGTTTTTTAGGGTCAATATACTGAAGCGGAAGTCTGAGGTACTCACACAACAACAAAAGGAGGTTTTAAAAATAGCCTGTTTGAAATGTGCCAATATGTGGTCCCTGTGGTGTAGAGTGGTGCAAAGGCAGGCCACTTCTGAGGCCACGCTGCCAAAAGACAAGGCTTTTCCACTACACAGCCCAAAACAATTCACGCCAGTCATTAAGATGAAATGATGCCTTGTTCTTTGAAACTATTTGTGGAAAATTCAGAATAATGAAGATCTATTTTTATAGATGGCATTCCCTGCCCTGCCTGGAGCTTCCCCCCCTGGCCTCAACACCCCGCCGCCCCCCCCCCCGCCCCACTCCCGTGATGGCGGCTGTGGGCAGGGTGTGGAAACTCAAGGTCACAGTATAGAGGTCAGCCGGCTGGTCATTGTTACTCAAGGCCTCCCTCAGGCCCCCTTTCCTGTTGTGGCACCACGCGATAAGAGACACAGAGACAAAAGACGATAACTGACAATTGGTGGGGGACAAAGAGGGAACGGAGGGTGGAGAGAGGGGGACTTGAAAGTTGATCCACACTAAAAGAATCAGAGCTGCTTTTGCTGTGAAGCTGCACAGTGAGTCTCTTATGAGTGAAAGCATATAATTCATGGGTTTATCGGTAATTAGAGCGCTGATTGATGATATCACATTGTAATTTCACATCGCCACGTGTGCCATTACTAAAACCGCTCGGATGGCGTTGCAGTGTATCTAAGGAAAGCAAAAAACTACACAAGAGTGGCAAGGCTTGGCTGATTGATTTTGAATTGGAATTACATACAGATTTACTCCTGTTTACCTCCCGTTAATGGAGATCTATTATGTAACGTCTGTAGACGGGAGGAAAGATGGTAGGTTAAGGGTGCAGGCATAAGTGCCCTCTTTATCCAGTTTCACTGAGCTGGCATTGTGTCTCAAAGTGTCTGTCTGGATAATTATACAGTGTAGTGACTAGTCTGAATGACCACTTTGTTCCCTGTGCTGAGATGCTGCTGTAGCAAACAGTGTTGGATTCTGACATGTGCTCAGTGTGTGTCTCTTCCATATGGAGAACACTGGACCATCTGGTATTGTGCTGTGTACTGGCTAGCTAAGACTGACTGTCTGTGAGTGGGCCCTCCTCTGCCAGGGGCTCTTCTTAATGGTGATTTTTAGCACACATCTCTGTCTGTCTCTCACTCTCTCTGTTACTCTCTCTCTCTCTCTCTGTCGTTCTCACTCTCTCCCTTTTTTTTGGTGTGTGTGTGTGTTTCGCCATCCCGTGATCCCTAGACAAGTAGTAATTACACAGTTAGACAGAGTTATTACCGAACACGCGACCACTGCCCAGGGATGACGGATCCCAGCCGCCAGCCTTTGATTCCTGATTATAGTGCAGCAGGGCACCAGGAGCAAGGGGCTTCAAAGCCGCCAAATCACTGAAAAGTCATTGATGCGCTAGTTTTTCAAACGTCGCCTCAACCAGCGCCGAGTGATTCACAGATGATGACTGAAAAAAAACAGGCGAGGCACAACTGTGATTTGGGCGTCCCATTCCTCAGATCAGTAACCTACAAAATCAACCCCCCCCCCCCCATCTCTCCAAATGCTCAGACAAGCATGCGTGTGTGTGCATACACAGACACACACACACACACACACACACACACACACACACACACACACACACCACATAGCCATCATCCATGGGCATGCCCCTCGACATGGTCCTGGCATGTTCAAACCACGCTTCATGAAACTGTGGCCTTCTTGCCTTTGGTCTGCCATCTGCTTCCAATAAGCTAAGCCAGCCTGATCCCTCTGATGTTCCCTCCACTCTGGAAAGCAGAAAGAAAGAAAAAGAGAGAGCGAGAGAGAAAGGGAGGAGAGAGATAGACAAAAAAGAGAATGATAGCGAGAGGGACCGAAAAACAGAGAAATAAGGAGAATGAGAGCACGTCCCGAACACACCATAACCCCGCCCCTGCCACCAACAAGCCCACACTGAATGTGCTTATTGTGCAGCAGTGCTGGGGGGTCTTCATCCACAGGGGGTCCACCTCAAGACCACCTCCATCTTGTTATTTGTGATGGGAAGGGACAATGTTTCTCCCCACTGCCTCAACCCCACTGACACTAAGCCACATCGCTCCACACCAATCTGCGGTGATGAAATTGAGCACAGTCAATTGGTAAAAGAAAGGGAGCTCCCCATTGTCCTGTGGGTTTTAAACTTCTTTCTCTAGCAACCCACATTCCCCCCAAATTGTCACAATCTCAGTTTTGTAAGTTGTTGTGAATTAAAATCTTTTTTTTCTTTTCAGGCTATTGTAGATTGCAGGAACCGAGGAAGACTATTTAAAGAATGTACCCCTAGCTGACAGATTTGCTGACATTTTCTTCCAGATGATTTGGGGGCCCATTTTAATTCCAGCGTAACTCACCTTTGGGTCATTGAAATTGTCTTCTTCATACTGTAGTTCATACTGTAGGTGGCCCCTATGGTCATATCCGCCCCACACACACGTTCTCACTCATTACCCACACTGCACCGCTGCCATAATGACAGAGACTTTAAGGAGCACCACCTCAGTGTCTGATAATTCTCAATGTGAATCTTTTTACATTTTGCAAAACAACCAAGGAGTAGGCTGTTTGTTCCAGTTCCATTTCATTTTTTTCCACCACATAACATGATTTACTATAAGTGGCACAGTTATTGATGCTTTTTTATTGTGCTCATCTGGCCAACTGTTGTTTTCCATCAACAAGTGCTGAATTGGACTGCAAAAGCATAAACTGCTGCATTTACTGGGGGAAAGTCTTTGTGCCCCAGCAGCACTATACTATCTTCTTTCATAAGTCTCGGTTTTGCCTACAATAGTGTGTGTATTCAGAAGACCATACAATGTTGGCGATGATATAAAAGCCCTTTATTATCTACTCACTGTTTTTGTAGAGGGTTGGTGCACTGATGCTGCCGGCGATTGCTTGAAGACACTGAGAAACATTCATTGGCCCCGGCTGTCACCAGTAGCCATAAACACAATATTGAATGTGTGTCCTTACCCTTCGAAGCCAAGTGCCAAGATAACTGCAGTCGGGGAATGGTCAGCAATAAAGCCTTTTCAAAACACAACGAACCGGCCCGGGTCTCCACCTGAAAATAGCTCGATCCATCAAGCCAGCAATGTTTTGACTCAGATTCTGCTGAGATGCAGTGTGATGACATGGAAAATGAGGCGAGGACGAGTTAGAGACAGACTGAGCAACAGACTGAGACAGAAAGAGAGACAGGGAGAGAGGGGGGGGGCGGGGGGGGGAGCAGGAAGAGGGATAGAGAGGTTGGACAGGGTGGCAGAATGCCGAGCAGACGGACCCTGGTATGGCAGGGGCTCTGGGCAGGCGTCAGCTGTCCCTAGCAGACTCCCTGAGGCCACCCAGAATTTACACCCAGATACCCTCCGCAAGTCTTTCCGAGAGCTGCGTGAGGTTATCACCCACACCCCAAACTAAGAAATGTGTAGAGGAAGAGGTTAAATGGTCACACTTTTTTTTTTTTTTCCGTAGAGAACTCCAGAATATAAAGACTGAACTATCACACTGACAAGTCGACTCACTCTTAGGAAAGGCAACTTGAATCGGTCCCCTTGCAGCCCGGCCCTCCACTTAGCCTCTGGTTATCTCAGCCCGGCTCAGCTCACCTTTGCCTTTACCTTGCTCACTTTGCCCCCCCCCCCCCCCCCCCCCCCCCCCCCCCCCCCCCCTGCTCTAGCCAAGCCCGGTCTAGGCCAGCCTAGCTGAAGGGTACCGATGAGACGGGTGTCTAAGTATGTAGGACGCCGTGTCTACGCTGTGCCTGCTTCACACAGGCCCTGTGACAAGTCGAGTCAGGAGGGAGCATCATGAAGAAGGAGTTTAATTAGGAGCAAGCCTCCAAAGGGGCCACAGAGAAAGACACCGAGCCAAGCAAGCATACACAGCTTTTTTTTTTTGCAGTCTTTCCTCTCTCTCTCCTACTTTCTGTCCTTCTTCTTCTCTCTCTTTCTCTCATATGCCCGATGACTATATCTGCATTTTAGTCGTTTGTAGGTTTGTGGCTCTCTCTCTCTCTCTCTCTCTCTCCACCCGCCATCTTTTTCCATTTATCTCTCTCTCTTCATGCTGTCTCTCACTTCTCCGTGCGAGGCCATTTGTTCTGTTTTGTGAGACTGACGGCTGCTGATCAATAAAAGTTGGTGTGAGCATAGTTGATTTTTATAGATCATCTTTCTTACGTAGACGTTTTCATAGACAGCATTGATTGTTTGACAATAAAAAATAATAGTAATAATAAGGATTACACTGTCAAATGTCACCGCTTTGTAAACAGTGGCTTTAAGATGGTGAGAAACCTTAATACTGCTCCATAAAAAGTTTGACTTTCATACTAGCTAGCGTTTTGTAAGAGTAGATTATTCAAATAATGTCCATTTCTTTTTGGAATGAAAATCCTAATTAGTTCGAAAAATGTAGAATTTTAATATAAGAATAATAATTTTCCTGGATATTTTTGTGCATAATGTTCAGTTCTTGGTGTGATTGAAAGTGTTTTTGTTTAATCCACATCCTATTAGCACACTCCCCAAAGACTCTATCTCCCTGCCAGCCCTGCATATCCATATTCCTCTTTCTTATAATATCAGCATAGTAGCTGGGGAATCACATCCCAATGATCATTATCCTCCTCAGTCATTTTGAGAGACTGGTCTTTGATGTCTCTCACATGGCGGTGATGATGTCACCAGATAGAGACTGGAAGCCTCTTTGGAGCAGCAGTCGATGACTTTATGGAGCGCAATGAAACGCCGAACAAATTCAGGGCGTAGAGAAAGAAACGGGGCGATGTAGAGTGGAGGAAAACACATAACACATAGGATGACGAGGCTAGGCGTGGGGGTGGGGGTGTGTTGAGGGTTGGGGGGGGGGCGGTGGGGGGGCGGTGGGGGGGTGCAGCACTATGGAGTGGGTGGAGAGGGTAAGTGAGAGAGGGCCTTCTATGGCCATATGAACACTCCAAAGGATGTGATTGGTTGCCGGGGCTGTGCGTCAGCCCTTGGCAACAGGTGTGATGTCCTTAAACAGGTGGGCATAACTGGGATGAGTGGCATAGCGCCCTCGCACCGCACCCTCAATCCACTGAACCCTGCTGGAAAGCTAAGCCTGGGCCACATGCTTCAAAGTCATATAACACTCACACCCAACACCCAACCATTACCCCTCCCAACCAACCAACCCCCCCCACCCCACCCCACCCCACCCCCGGGACCACCAGCTCAGTTACCCCATATGGGTCCCACCTTCACCCCGTTCCCTCGTTCCCTTTTCCCAGCGAGCCCCGAGTGTTATCTCACGCAGTCTGTGCCGGTGGCGGTAGGTGGTTGAATTCTGTGCTGTGTGAGTAAAAAAAAAAAAAAAAAGTAAGTTGGTTTTTCCTTGAATGCATTCTCATGTGAACAGAAAGAGGCCAGCGGTTCAGCTGTTGTCAGTTCAATATGAATTCTTGCATCGCCAAGACCAGAATGAGAACTACATGAAAGAAACCGGGAAAAGTTTCACATCTCGCGCCTTTGCCAAGAAAGACAGCATGCTAGACCTTCGCAACCCCTTTGTTCTCTTGACTCATCCACCTCAGATAGAGCAAGAGTGCCTGATTCACTGTAGGCCTGTTAGAAGTCAGATCTCCTGCGTTGCCTCAGCTGATTTGTTTGGTGTGATTTCCTGAAGACTGTCAGAGATATGAGAGATGCTTTCAAATTCAGAACTCCAGATTTCCACTCTGGGGGCCAAGTGAGGATTCAGAGTGAGGAGAGGAGAGCCAGCGAATGTTGACACGCTTACAGTAGCTGCCTCGCCACGAGACGCCTCAGGAATCACACAGCTATCACACACACACACACAAAAGAAGCCCTCTAAGTTCACTAAAACCACACTCAAAACAGGGCTTTGTTCTGCTGACATGAGAGATGACTGGATTGTTATTTGTTTTCTAAGCAGGCAGATCGCTCCCTGTCACTTCTGCTGCCGGTTGTGATGGAGTAGCTCGCGCTCGTATCTCTTCCGTGAGTGAGCACTGAAGGAGACAAACAAATGAGAGGAAGAAGTTCACTAAGATTAACTTATCTTAGCATCTATCTTTTCTCCTGCTCGTTCTCTCTCTCTCTCTCTCTCTCTCTCTCTCTCTCTCTCTCTGTCTTTTCTCATCGCTAACACCCACTCTCACACACCCACACAGGCACACACGCGAAACAGAGACTCATTCCCCTCGTTCCCCTCCCACACACACACACACACACACACACACTCGAAGATATACACACACGGAGAGACACACACTTGATCAGCATCAAATACAGGGTGTGCTAAAGTAAATTTAATTACGTCTGTCTGATATGGAGCTTCAGATGAAAGCAGGAGAGCGCAGTGTGAAGCGACGTCTGCGCAAGACAGGAGCAGGCCCGTGATATTCCTCCTGTAGACTAATCTCCCTTTATTAAAGCCAGCCGTGGAGGAGAGAGAGAGGGAAGGAGGGAGGTAGAGAGTGAAGGGGGGAGGGTGGTGTGCCTTTGATGAGATCTCCAACTGTCAGCTACTGTACTTTTCTTCTTTCTCGCTCTTTTCTTTTGTCTCTCACTGTACATCCCTCCTCGCTCAAGCAAACATCGTGCTATCACACACCGTCATGTGCTCTGAAACTTACCCCTGTTGTTATTGTTGTCAGCGATATCTAGAGATGGACCGAGTCTAGAGATCTCTCTCTCTCTCTCTCTCTCTCTATCTTAGTCTCTCTCTCTCTCTCTCTTTGTCTCTCTCTCTCTCTTCCGGTGGTGGGAGAGCGGAGCGAGTGGAGAGTGGGGCTTCTCTGTCTATCTGCTGTTTTTTGGCCACTCTAATGGGGGCAGGTGGCCATCAGGTGGCCAAAACAGAAACTGCCACACTTATAAACACACCTACCACAGAACTGAACTCACTCACCTTTCCCGTATGTTATTCGTATTTCATTATCCACTGATGACTATGGTTATAAAATGTGTTTTACTCCCATGTTTTATGACTGTCCTCCTTCCTGTGTAATTATGAGGTTTTAAGGTCCCATGTTGCCTCATTTGATCCAAGAGTCTGAACATTTGTTATGTCTAGTTAGTGGATGCAATTACATCCTTTGTGCCATCCTGAATGTTCAGCTGCATGTATACTTGTTGACAAAGTGTCCTCATCTCACCCCACGTTGATGGAGGTTAGAATGGAGCCTGCCGAAATGATTCATTGTAAAGGTTAATGATGTTCCTCCTGTATTGAACATTTTCTCAGAACACAGTCATAGAGAGAATGCTTTAGCTAGAAAATACTTTTACCCCTAAATCGTAAATCCAGTTTATTCCTAATCCAATTTGTCAGGATGGATTCTAAAAGGCACCTCCTCATAGTTCATCTCCCATTTCCCCCCCCTCCCGGGTCACTGCCCCAAGCCCTTCAACTGTGTTGTGAAACTGCTCTGTTTGCAGACATTGAGAAAGAAGGGCCTAAACGGCTGTGACAGCCCCGACCCCGACGCAGACGACTCGGTAGGCCACAGCCCCGAGTCCGAGGACAAGTACAGGAAAATAAACGAGGACATTGATCTGATGATCAGCAGACAGAGACTGTGTGTAAGTACCTCTTGTTGAACCCCCTGAGCCTTCCTCTCACCTTTCTCTCCTCTCTCTCTCTCCCTTTTTTTTCCTCCCCTCCCCCGATGCTTTCCGCCCCTACGTCCTCGTCTCCTTGTTTCTCGTCATCTGTTCCTATCATCCATTTCTCCGTCCTTCCATCTGTGTCTGCGTCCGTCTCTGTGGGGGTTGTGGGACCTGGCAGGCTTTGAGCAAGAAGGAGAACAAAGGCGGCGAGAGCCCGGAGCTCGAGTCTGCTCTCACCCTCACACCACGCACTGAGGAGAAATACAAACAGATTAACGAAGAGTTTGATCACATGATTAAAACTCATAAGATACCCGTAAGTACTGACTGGGTCGACACTGAGCCGCATCTTCGGCCGGCTAACGAGATGCTGAGTGGCCAGTAACCGTTGAGCTAACCCAGCTAACCGCCATTGTTTGCCACTAGACTAAATACACCAAGTGAAAGTTAACCACAATCTAGCAGACACATACGGATATGTCAAGTACAACTAGCAGCTATATACTTACAGTTAAGATAGATTACACTTCTTTGATTTTGCTTGATTACAGTTGCGGAGGAGTCCTCAAATTGAACAGAACGTTAACCATAACTACCAGGCATTTCTCTCACAGTGATTGTGTGCTTTTCTCTCATGACAAATTTTAACCTTATTGGTATTCCACCCTGAACCCATTACCCATAATGCCTTGCCTGGCTCTCACGGGAGGTGTGGTCTGCATGTGCTTTTCCTTTTTCCTGCACCAAAACACAGCACTCAGTCACCCACAACAACACAAGGACAGATGCTACGGCAATGAAACGGCAGCGGACAACGCACGTGTCTTTTTCCTCACACGTTCCACGATGATGAAAAAAAAAAACTCAATTATCTCCCTTCAACCTTCATCACTGAAATAATGAGGCTAATGAAGCCTACATCGAACTGTAACAATCTTCTGCGATGACATCTTTGTTGGTTGGCCACAGGTTTTCGAGAGTTTGTTAGCCGCTGGATTTCTGCAGCAGAAATTTAGAATAATGAAATCTCAACATAGTCAGCCACCAGAAACCACAAAGTAAAAGCCCCTCCCAAAGTAAACTGAGCCTGCTCTCCGTTCAGTAAGCACCATATTGGAATGGTTAATGTTATAGCCGTGCAGAGAAAAGAGATAATTCCACGGTAGATAATTCAAAGAGGAACAGTAGTGTCTGACAGAGCGCTGTGGACCAGGGGGAGATGTGGTTAGCAGCAAGGCGAGGGCTGGTAAACTCGGGTGGCGTGGCGGGGTGGGGTTGGGATTGGGGCTGGGTGGGGATGGGGTGGGGGGGGGGGGGGTGGAGCAGAAGTGGTGGGGGTGACTCTGCACACAACAAGTGGCAGTTCAGTGTGTGGTCAGGGTAGCTGCCAAGCACTGGGCCTCTGGATTGCAGGGACTGTTGAGGGGGACTGTGGGGTGAGGGGGAGGAGGAAGAGTGAAAACAGGAAGGATGGCACCAGTTAAATGACAGCTTGCAGGCGAGGCCCATACACCAGTGACGGGGTGTGTGTGTGTGTACACAGACAGTCAGACACACACATCTATAAGCCCCCGCAGTAACTGAACCACCGAGCGTAGAGCAGTTATGAGGTACAGAAACACCAACGAGGAATCCAAGATGGAAGAAATTACTGAAAGTCTTCGAAAAATAAAACAGAACCAGATACACTCGCTCATGAAAGAAAGCGAGCATAGCTTTTGGCTAGCCCGCTCCTGCGTAGAGTAGAGAGGCCTGCGATGAAATATGGTTCGAGTAACCCTCTTTGTGCCACGAAATAATATTTGCCCAGCAAAAAGAACATTAGCAAGGGGGAGAAAATCGAAGAAGACTAGGCAGCGCTCAGCCTCGTATCCTACTTCCACGTCAGCCGGGCTCTTGGTCCCACTGATGAGCTCCCTCCATTGCCCTGGGACACATGGCAGCAATTTAGGGCCCTATTTTCTACTTCCTTAAGCTAACATGCAAGATCAACCACTTCCAGGGCACTCCCAAGGTTAAGCCCTTCTGCCAAGTGACACAATAAACATGACAAACTAGACGCCTGGGGCCAGGAGGCCTTGCTACCCTAGCTACCTCTACTCATGTTCCTGATGAGATTGTTGACTGATAGCCTACCACTTAAAACACACTTAGCATGAGCTCCAAGTGACAGAAAAATACGTTACTCCTGCATATATATACAGTAACTCTGCCATGCTAATTGCATTCTCTCAAAGTTACTTTTACAGGACATATTGTGTAGATTCTTACAGCGAGGTGAAGACAGGCTGAATTATCTTTAGCTCATTTAGAACAGTGGGATGCCATTGGCCTTATTCCCAGTAAACCATAGCCTCTTTCATTTATTTAATGTAATAAACCAAGAATGTATTTCTGGGAATAAATACAGTGACCACAGCTGCAATGTTTCCTCAGGTCAACCTTTTGCTTTCACCAAAGAAAATGTCATTAGACTGTCACGGCTTGTCAGGAGAAAACTTAAATAAGTTGCGTGAATGGTATTAGTCGCATTCGAGGTAGCAAAGAGAACGTCCATATTCCTCTTTTCATACTTGTCCTTGCTCTCTCTGTTGGGTAGAGTCTGGATAGACCTTATATCAGCTTGTGAGCATTTTGAGCTAAGAGGAGTTTTCTAAGCGCTCGCCCTCTCTTTTTTGTGCGGTGCTCCCCTGCAACATTCCTACTTGCTCATTCTTTGTCTTTGTCCTAAGAAGTTGTTTTCTCCACCAGTCGTGGAGTCACGCACGTCTATTGTTAGTTGTCCGTTTGTCCTTGTGGACTTGGGTGTCTCTTTCAGTCTCTCTTTGCCTGCTTCTGTTTTATATTCCTTTGTGTTCCTGGAGTGTGTCTCGAATGTCATCTTTCTCTCTCTCTCTCACTCTCTCTCTCTCTCTCTCTCTCTCTCTCTCTCTCTGTGTCCATTCCTCCATTTGGTGGACTTGTTTTTGTTTGTTCACTCACTGCATTTGTTGACATCTCTTACTATTTGGGTTAATTAAACACTAAAAATTAAACTATCTCTCTCCCTCTCTCTCCCTCTCTCTCCCTCTCTCTCTCTCTCAGCAGGCCGTGCCCCCGTCTAACTACGAGATGCCCGTGTCCATCCCTGTTAGCAACCAGAACAGTCTCATTTACAGCCACCCCGGCGGTTCCCTAGGCAACCACAACCTGTTGCCCCTGGCGCACCATGGCCTACAGAGAAACAGCATGTCGCCCGGAGTTACACACAGACCCCCCAGTGCAGGTAACGCAGGTGGGACCTCACACGCACTCATGCACCCATGCACACGCAGACACACACATGCAGTACACACACGCTCATATTCCAATGCACCACCCATTTCCTTACCCATACTTTTCCACCAAAAGGCAGTGAACAAATCAGAAGCCAAACCCCCTCCATGTATTCACATATTGCTTGCTCAGTATTTTATTTAAAGTAAGTCGATGATTTAACATTGCAATTAAACCCGGGCAGCAGCGGGCCTGTTGATTTAGTGTGAGGTTCTATACAGGGACTGTCTGGCCCTATGTATAGGCATTGATTTGCTGGTGACATAAGCAAATGAGGCCTGTTGGTTTGTTATTGTTGTCCGGAGTCCTTATTCTGTCCCTCTGGTCTGTAGGCTGCTGCCCACACCCTCACCCTGTCATTACAACTGGATGCGAGAAGCGCCAGCGCAAACTAAATATGAGTTTTGGCGCTGGCAGCATCCACACCAAACCGCACACGTTCTGGGCCCTCCCACTCTTCCACCTCACATAGCTTAAAAATAATAATGTGTCATTTTTCTTGGACGGTGTCTCCATGTATCCGCTCGCAGTGTCCAGTTGCTCAGAGCGTTAAGGCTTTAGTGGGAAGCAGTATTCCTTTTGGTATCGGCGCACACACACATGCACCTCATGCATGGTCCTGCACGGGCACACACACACACACACACACACACACACACAGAGCGGATAGTGACTGAAACGGGTTAGACACTAAAAGCCGAGCGAGGTAGGAAAAGAGAGGCAATAGTGGATGTGATGCTGGTGTGAAAGAGGGAGGTCTCTCCTCTAATGGTTTTCCTCTCTTTTCCTCTCCTCTCTCTTTCATCTTTCAGGTGGCCTCATGGGTGCTGACCTCACCACTGGCGCGGGCACCAGTGCTGGTAAGGATGGCCTCCTCTTTGCTCACACAGTTGTCTGCTAACAAACACACACACACACACACACACACACACACACACACACACAGAGACATACACGGTAGCCATTCACCCACTCGGGGCCATAAAACGCATGACTAATAGTAACCCAAACCCAAAGTGGAGATTCTGTCCATCATGTGTTGATGTTAGCGGTCTTGGACTTCATCTGGGAATGTTTGCCCAGTGCCGGGGCTGTGACACATCCTGCTCGGTCTCAGCTATGAAATGGTAAAACAAGTGGGGGGAAAAAATAAATAAAATGACATGACAGCGAATAGACTGACAGGCAATCAGGAGAGGTGCTAGACTTACTGTAGGTTTAATTATTTCCCTCTCACCCCATTTCTAAAGAGCCAAGCGCCAACATGCTGATAATACACGACCCTTTAACCACTATTTATTTCTGCTACCTCTTGGGTTTTGATGTAAACTGCAAATGACAACACCCGTAGTTCCCGTTTGGTCCATGTTGCTTTGCTGCATAAACTCTTTATACAGGCTAACTGCTGTCATATGTCCGTACCGAAATGAATTCAATGTTTTGAGTAGGCTCACCATGCCAAAACGATCCTGCGGAGAGCGGAGCAACCTATGTTTAAAAAACATGTGCGGGATCATGTGTGTTAGTTTTGGGGATCCACAAGTGTCTCTGAGGGTGTATTAGGCCTCTGTTTTATTGCAGAGATTCCCTTTTAAAGCGTTACATTTTACAGCCCTGAAGTATAGTGCGGAGTTTAAAAGGGGGAGTGTGTGGGGGGGGGGGGGGGGGGGGGGGTCAGTGGGGCACAGCTGGGCAACCCTGTCTGGCCCCTAGGGCTCCATCTCAGGGGTCAACGCCTGGTTCCTCTGTCTGGTTGCTCATCACACACACACACACACACACACACACACACACACACGCGCACAACAGGGTCGTTTGTTGTGGCGTGTGTTCCATCGGCGGCGTGCTGCAGAGCGTGCTTCAAATGTAGCCTTTGTGTCGCCATGGTGAAGGAACAGAGGCGCTCTGTGAGAGTTCTGCGTCGCTCAGCAGCAGCGGCGAAAAACACGATGTGGAGGGAGAGTCATGTGGAAGCTAAAAGATTCCATTCAACGCTCTCTTAAATCTCATCTAGAGGGAGAGAGAAAGAGAGTGTTGGGGGGGGGGAAACCCCAGTGATGAATATCCACTGATGGTGGAAGCATGTGTGCAGGGGAGAAACAGTGGGGGAACACAGATGGAAGTGTTCTGTGAAGTTGGTCAGCCATTTTAATGATGTTCTTCTGAGTGACTCAACGTGAGGTGGCCCAGCCGCCGTGGCACCACAGAGACCGCTTTAATGTTCTTCTTCTCCTCAGTCAGTTTTGATAAGCTGATTGTCTAGGTAGCTGTCTGGCGGCCTTTCTGGGTGCCATAAGTGGCATGGCCTAAGTGGTACGGGATGGCCTGTGTGGGTGGGTGTGTCACACACACACACACACACACACACACACACACACACACACACAGCCACTCCTGTGACACTCATGGCATGGCTGTCAGAAGTGTCAGATTTGATTGATGGAGAGAAATAACATTGTTTATTACTGTAAGGTTGATTTATCATGTCTTCTTTATGGAAATGTTGTGGCAATGTTTTTGTGTGTGTGTGTGTGTGTGTGTGTGTGTGTGTGTGTGTGTGTCCACATCTATGTGTGTGTTATATCTGCCACCCCCTTCACCAGCTAAGAGAGTGAGAGAGATACAAAGATACGAGTAAGGGAGCGAGAGAGAGAGAGAGAAAGAAAGTGAGTGAAGGAGTGAAAGAGAGCCAATGAAAGGAGTGAAGGAGGCCATTTACTTGTGAAAACCTCCCACCTCCATTTGTGCAATTATTTAGCTGCCAGCTCTGCTCTGATCAGCACTCTGCTCACCAAAGCACATTGAAGAATTAACCAGCAATTGCTGTCACCTCTCACCTTGATCACACACCAATTACTCTCTAAAATTAGACACATGCAAGACACATCATTAGGACATCTCTCGCCTCAATCACACACATACAAACACAAGCTACACTCACCTGTACACACATTTAAAAACACTGGACAGCCTCTTTCTTCCTCTGACCTCCTATCTTGCAGCTGCTGTGTCCCCCCCCCCGACCCTCTGAGACCTCAATTCAGCTGATACAGCAACTGGCAACCGGTCAGGTTCAATAGATTAAACAATGTGTGTCTGATGTGTGTCAGCACCTCGCATGAAGTGTACAAGCTGCGAGCGCGAGTGTGACATCTCAGTTCAGTTGGTGAATTCAGTATTGAATGCACATTTGGCCAAACCGCAACGGAAGAGTGTGTGTGTATGGGGAATAGAATGGAACGCGCCTGTTAGACCACAACAGGACATCAGAAATTTGTTCAGTAACAGTTAAATGTACATGAGTTTAACCACACCCCTCCTTTGTATGTGTGTGTGTGTGTGTGTGTGTGTGTGTGTGTGTGTGTGTGTGTGTGTGTGACAGACAGAGAGAAAGAGAGAGAAAACGAAAGCTGCGCTGGGTCGTAACCAGTGCACCTAGAGGCAGTTAGCTTTGACCTCAGCCTCTTAGCGCTTTCAAAAATAAAGTTGTTTATCTGAATGTGAGATCAGATGTCCCTCTCGATACGTGAGCTTCGTACAAGCAGCAAAACAGACTCCTGGCCGGGCTGTGTTCATTTTGGTACTTCCTCTAAATGGTTGACGCCAGCCTGCATCGCAGCCTCGCAGCTCGGCCAGTGTGAAGTAGCATAGAGGAGAAGAGTGGAAGTGAACGCTGGATGCCATGTCTTCAGCAGCTACCCCTTACAGCGCTCAGGGCTACATGTAGAATGAAACTGCTCTGTGATCAATAGAATAGAATAGAATAGAATAGAATAGAATAGAATAGAATAGAATCATCGCAATCACAGTTCTAGCTCCATTAGTTCAATTTGCTCGTGAGTTGTCGTTCTGAGTGCTTAAAGACCGGCCTATGCCACTCATGATCACAGTCATCCAGCAGCTAATTGACTGGACTGCAACCATCTCCACGGGGGTGGAAATACACAGATGTCGGTTTAATTGTCTCTAAGATGAAGTCCATGCCATCTTGAACAAACCGTGCATTAATGTCTCTGTATGGCTCAGTCTCTTTTTTTCATCTGTACAGAAACACTGATGTACTTCCTGCTGGGTTATTTACTAAAGTGTGTGTGTGTGTGTGTGTGTGTGTCTGTGTGTCGTGTGTGTGTGTGTGATCTCATTCATCTGTCTCCACATGCACCCACTCCACCTCACAAAGGGCCAGCCATGAGAATGAGAGAGCGGGAAAACTGAAGAGGCAGCTGCCTCTTCGCTAATGTGAGAGTGACACTAGAACTAAGAGGGTCCCATACAAAACACACACGTGCATCCATACGCATGGCCCCGCGCACAGGCAGTCAGAGAGCGCGTCTCATGAAGTATCTCACACTGTCGTACATAACATGCGCTTATGTTAAATATATAGCCATGCACATGCGACATTGCATCCACACAGTACAATGGCACACAGAGTCCCATGTTGTTGACATCAGTTTATACAAGCACACACACACACACACACACACACACACCACACATGCCGGCGGAGACACAAACACACGCACACGCCAGCAGTCACACACACTGTTTTTCTCGTTTTCTGTCAGACGGCCTCATTTTCTCTCACCGCTAGCGGTCGTTTACTCTTCAGATTGTTCAAATTGAGCTTTCGAGACTTTTCATTTCCAAACAACAAAAACCTCGCTCTCAAATTAAACAAAGATCAGCAAGGGAAATTGCCCAGGAAGACATCTGCGACTCATTTTCCCCTGGAGTATATGATTAGGAAATTCATTTATGTCTAACGTATAATTCCTGCCCGTCTTTCAAGTGGGAACGTCCACACAGTGCCCTGTGTTCTACCCCTTGGAAGAAGGAAGGAGAAGTAGGGGGAAAAACAGCCTGTGGGATTGGGTTAGAAACAAAGACTACGCTGCTTGCAAGACTGCTCCGCTCTGAGATTTTAATGATGTTGCTAGGATGGTGCCCCACTGGTTTTCGAGCAAGGAATGGGTGCTACCCTTGGCCCTCCATAGCTAGGGGAATGTGCATCCGGTGGCAACCCCAAGGCTGGGTCTTTGTCTGGAGGAACCACACGTGTTTAGCTCTGATGGCCAAATGATGGGTCCCATCCCTCTGTGGTCTCGCTCCCCGTAATTAGATGTTTTTACACGATTCACTGGCTGTCACTGAATACATATAGCCCTAACTGACAGTGACAGAGGTGGAGGGTGAAGTCCTTCCTGAAACAAGTGGATGCTTTCATTATAAAACTGCATAATGCAGTGGTAAGCGTTGAGGACTTATGTAAAAGCAGTAGGTCTGTTTTGACCGCCTGCTGCGCCGGTTCACACCACTCTCACGAGCCGCCGTGGACTTGTGGGCTCGTAAAAATTTGTACCCCTGAACACAAATAATGGAGATGAGGGAGAAACGCTGAAAGTAAGGCAAAGTGAAAATGGGTTCTTGTAATTCTTAATTACGCTACATGTTCAAGTACATAATGTTACTCTGTCTGCCGCACCCCCCCCCCACCCCCCCTCCCTTCTTCTGCTCTCTCAGGAAATGGGTATGGGAACCACCGCAACTCGCCCGGTCTGCTGGTCTCTCCAGGTGGCATGAACAAGAACATGCAGGCTAAGTCTCCCCCGCCCATGAATTTGGGCATGAACAACCGCAAACCTGACCTACGTGTGCTCATCCCCCCTGGTGCCAAGAACAACATGCCCTCCATCGTGAGTAACCTCCTCCTCCCTCTTTAGTGCCACCGTTCCTCCTTCGCCCGACCCCCCTTCCCTGACTGTGTATCTCCCTATCTCCGGGTGGGGGTCTCCCCTGTTTGTTTTGCTCTTGTTGATTTCCTCTCATGTCCTCTCTGTTGCCTTCATCTCTTTATACCAAACTTGGGTTCACGAGGTTAGGTTTGCAATGAGCTTGATTTTAGCTACATGACGTTTTTGTTGTCACGTTTCCTCGGCAGCTTCAAAAAGCACGGCTGGTTCAAAATGTGCGTTTCGCCCAAGTCTTATATACTGTCTGATATCTTTGTTCTGCTGCGCGTGCGTGTGTTGGCGTGCCCACGTTACTCTGTAGATCCCCCTGTATTTTTTTGTTTTGTTTCGTCTCTATAATAAGATGTGCTAAGTTAGCGTAGTGGCAATAGTCTTCAGCATCCTCTGTTTTATAATTAGTTCCGTTTCCTATGGCTCATTCCTATAGCAGCTAGATCCACCACCTCTACACACTCACTGATTTGAATTTGTCACCCTCCCCTTTTAATGCCTTCAAGTCTGAGGATGTGGATCTGCTATTGGTAAGTCAGACTGCCACTCAAATTTAGCGATCAAAAGCAAAACAACCCTAAACGGGCCCTAAATTCACGACCCGCAAACCTGAGTCCTGTAATCAGAGACCAGTTAAAACTGTTCTCGCGAGCATCGTAGGCCTTGTATAACGGAGAGCGTTGCGGTCGCCCGGGCTGAAAACTTTGACTGACATCGCGCTGTTTTCTCTCAATACTGATATTTTTACAGTAAGTAGCAACATTTTGAGAAAAGTGGTCCTGAGTAACTTTCACCTTCATTGTTGCTGAGTGTGCTGGAGGCCCCAATGTCACCTCAGAGGACATTTTGTGAGGACACATAGTGCCATCCAGTGGCGTGTCAGAGTAAAAGCAGCCTGGCCTCTTTTCCATCTCTCCCCTTGTATATCTACTCATCCCTCCTCCCTTCCCCTTATTTTCTTTTGTCTCGGAGCGCTGAAAGCACACCGGCACACAGCTTTTATTACTCAGAATCTAGAAATGAAAGGCAACAAAAGAGTACTCTTTCATATTGCATCAAACCTGCATCATTTCCGTGCCAAACCCTCCCCTCTGCCACAGTAAAGTGCCTCTCCCTTGCCGTCGCTACCCTGCGTTGCCGTGGAGACCGATGGTGTTACTATAGCGACAGTGGGCCCTCGGAAAGGGTGGTAAATGATAGGGTTGGCAGGGTTCAGCTGTGCCGCATGTCAAGTAATTAATTTCCCCAGAAGCTGGCATCGTATTCATTCTCTTCTGTGGAGTGAAGGAAAGAAATGAAGGCGAAACAAAGAAAGGCAACTTTTTTTTTAGTTTATTGTTTATTTGTTTTCTGTCGGAGTTATTTGCGATGTGTTCAAGCTTCTCCCCTCTCTGTTGCTCTCTGTCTGTCACTTTCTCTCTCACAGAACCAGAGAATAAACAACTCTCAGTCTGCTCAGTCATTGGCCACCCCAGTGGTATCAGTAGCAACTCCCACTCTACCAGGACAAGGCATGGGCGGTTACCCATCTGCCATCTCTACTTCCTACGGTACCGGTAGGTACCACTGCACCTACTGCATATATGTTCTCAACATTTGATTCATGTGCTGAGTTCTCATTTGTTCATTAACACTTGTTCAACGTTACATTCACATTGTAATTTATTTAGTTGGCATAATTTTAGATTGAATGTAATATATTTTTGTTTAATCTGCAGCGGTTGCCAGAATTACGTTTTTGCCTTAGAAGTCTTCCATCATTTGATTAATTTGTTATTTATCTGTAGGTTGGTTGCTTCTGAAAAATTGACTTCACCATTTTAAGTGTTTTACAATAATCTAACAGCAGAGGGTGCTATTGCCACACACGTATCCCTTATCATACCCACTGACACAGCACACAGTCATGCAATGTGACATAATGGCACCTGTGAACACCAAGTTGCAAATGGATCATTTTAAATCCTCACATTACAACAATTTTATCAGAACTGTGTTCTCTTTGCAGAATGGTTTGAACTACCAATAACCTGCATCCTCCTCGTTCTTGTTCTGTATGTGTGTGTGTGCAGAATATTCCCTGAATAGTGCAGACCTGTCCTCCCTGTCTGGCTTCAACAGTGGCAGCTCCCTTCACCTTGGCTCAATGAGCGGGTGGCAACAACAACACCTCCAGAACATGCAGCATTCAGCCCTTGGCCAGCTAGGGTGAGTGTATTAAACTTACATGTGAGGTGTTGTGTTGCATGTGATATGCATGTTGAAATACATACAGACACACTACTACTTTGACAACTGCATAAGAAAGGTGCAACACTTTTTTCAACCTGTTCTGATTAGAAAGACACATGAAGGAGATATGACATAGGAACAACGTTGTAACGTTGATGCATATGTGTTGCATATTAGTTATGACTTAAGATGAAAGTGTGCGTGTGTGTGTGTGTGCGTGTGTGTGTGTGTGTGTGTGTGTGTGTGTGTGTGTGTTTATAGAGCACCACTCCACTTATTAATGAGGGTTGTATGAGATTTTTTATTGATACTAAAGAGCTCCTCACTGTTCTCAGCTTTCACTTGGCAAGGTCAAACACAAACATGACACCTCTGTTTTCATGTGGTGTGTGTGTGTGTGTGTGTGTGTGTGTGTGTGTGTGTGTGTGTGTGTGTGTGTGTGTGTGTGTGATGGACTGACTGACTTTAAAACCACAGTTTCTTAATCTGCAACTCTGTAACCCCTTGCGTTTCCTTTCCTTCCTACAGAAATTGCTCTAGCTCTCACTTATGTCAGGGTTCAAATCTCTCCCTGCCCTCTGCTCAAAGCCTGCACATCAAGTCCGAACCTGTTTCTCCTCCTAGAGATCGCACCAGCAGCACACCGGGTGGCTACGGCGGCGGGGTGCCGCCTCCCCAGAACCCCTCGTCCCGCCAGGACTCGGGACGCTCCCCCGTTGATAGCCTGAGCAGTTGCAGCAGCTCCCACGAGGGCAGCGACCGCGATGAGCACAGGAATGAGTTCCACTCACCTCTGGGACTGGCCCGGCCCGCCCTGGACGAGCGCGAGAGCCCTTCCATCAAACGGGTGCGCCTGTCAGAGGGATGGGCGACATGATAGCTCCCTCCTCTCCCCGGCAGCGCCCTGAGTTGCCCCTGAGCCCCCAACACGCAGCGTTACGATGCCCCCAAGTCAGCCTCCTTCTCTTCCTCCTCTCACTCGCTATCACTCACCACCCAACCCAACGGCCTCTCTCCTTTTATCTCTTTATCGCTGAAGGAAAGATGAGGGGCAGCCCTTTTCTAAAATCTATTTGTAATGTCTTTTTTTTCCTTAATTTTTTTCCTTTTTGCTGAGTGTGTGTGCTATACATATTGACGTTATATAAACCAGTCGGGTGTTGTAATCAGGGTTTAGGAGGGTGGGTGTTGGTTGGGACGGGGTCAGGGGATATTTTTGTCGGGGAACTATGCATAAATTGTATTGTGTGTGGATAAAAAGAATCACGTATGCATATATCTTTACACGTGTGTGTATGTGTACATATATGCATATCAACAAATAAACAAAAAAATGTCAGGTACTCTGTTTTACAATTTGCCTCAGCGATATATCAGTGACTAGCAAAAAGCATAAACACGAGAGTGAGCGTGTTGAGTGGAAAACACCTTAGCACTTGAGTTGGACAACCAATACATGTGTACAGTGTCAGTTTCATCGCTATATACCTTCTCTGCAGTTCTCCCTTGCAAAAATGTGTGTTAACATTAGATGATGTCATGTTGCAGGTTCAACGTATTTATGTAAATAGAGGGTCAAGGGGGGAAGGGCGGGGGTCAAAAGTTGCCAGACATTACAAGATTTATTTACTCACTAAATGAAAAGCTATTATGCAACATTTGAAGGATTGTACAGGTAAACAAGCAGACCCAATAGTAGATGTGTGGAACCTTTGATGATTCTAGCGCTCCACTTAAAGAACGGAGCTGAGCGAGGACCACCTTTTGATCTAAGAGCTACGTTAGTGTAATCGAGAAAACTCTGGGTCTTGTATTAACTATTCAGTATTAATAAACAAAAAAAAGGAAAAAATAAAAAACAATTGTACACTTGCTTATATTTTCATATGAAAGGAATACAATGCAAAGCATTTTTGTGGCTTTTTGTAGTTTCTATAAGCCAGAATGTGTTTTTTGATAGCTTTGCTAATAAGAGAGGGATAGTTCAACCAGAGGTGAAATGACAGGGCTCTCAAGCCCTGAGCCATGAAAACAGACGGAGATCCAATGCTTTGCTGAACTGTTTTCTCTTTGTAGAGGTTTGTTTTTAAACGTGTATTTCTAATTATATATAATAATGGTAATATTAAGAATCTTTAAAAAAAATCTGTGAAATTAACATGCTTGTGTATAGCTTTCTAATATATAAATATATATAATAATTTTTTTTGTTGGTTTCTTAGTGGAGTTTCTATGTGCAGTTGCACATATTGTCTGGTTTGTTTAATTTGAGCTCTGAACAGTGCTGTTCAGGGGTGTATTTAGTCTAACCTGAAAAACCAGCTGGAAAGTATTGCCAGGGTTTGTGTAAATGAGAAAAGACGGGCCTAAATGCTGAAAAAACAACCTGTTAGTGGAAAATGTCTCGAGACTGGAACTGGGGATGACATAGAAATAGATCTTGACTCATGAAGTACATGATTGTCATACTGATGAGGAAATAATTTACCCACAATCCACGTTTAGCTACATCTACGTGGATCAGATATTGCATTCTTTACCGTAATCATCTTCATTAATGTGGTTTATCCCATCAAAGGTGGGGTTTTTTGGACATAGTTTATTTTTTTACACCTCGAATCTTCAACACAACCTTTACTTGTGTTCCGGATGTTGCACAAGTCCAGATTGAAATGGATACAGAGTTTGGAATCATATTTATGTCAGATAATATTGCAAGTACGTGGCAATAATTATCCCCGATAATTTTAAAAAGCTGAATAGAATCTGCGTCATCTTGTGACTCCTCATGTTCCATTCTTCAAAACAGGGTTCCGCATCTTTTACTAAATGTCACTGACAGTTTAAAGTAAGATAATGAAGGAAAAAAATTGGTCATGCTGGTATGGGAGAAGCACAATTGTTTATTTTAGATAAATAGCTGTTTTGATTTTCTCTTTTTTAAAACAATGAGACTAGCCACATATCTCTCTGCCTCCCACTCCCTTATCTGCTGTCACTTAAGTGTTATGATATTTCTATGTGCATATTTCATGCAGGTTCACTATGTTGTTACTGTATACAGTCTGTGTAGTCAGAAACAGGGGCAGAGCCTCTAACAGTGTTTTTCTCTTTTCTTTTTTTTTAATTCAATACAAAAGGTTGAGAAAAAAAAGAAGAATATTCTAGGCAGCATATGTGTGGAGAAACCAAAGCCAGTGGCATTTCTGTGTTGTAAATTCAACTTTTATTTTCACATTCATTTATGGTTATTTGCAAGCATTGAAACAAAACAATAAAAGAATTTGCTCAAATGTACAATTGGTTTCACATTTCAATTTGAATCAGTCATATGTAGCTGTAGATATCGAGCTGTATTGACATAAGCGATATTGATGATTTGATGATTTATCAATGTTTTGTTGGTCATTCATCTCCCTGTGCATTGCATTGAAAAAGACGAAATGCAAAAGCTTTTTTTTTTTATTTACAAGCGTGATCCACTCAACTTAATCGACAGAATCATTCAGGACTGATCATGTGAAATGCATGCTTGTTGTCCACTTGATCAAAGCACATTACACACCAATTATCATGCTACTTGCTCACTGATTGAAATAATGCCAACATGTCCCATTTGTTAGTGTCAGAGTGCTCTAGTTTTGATGATTTGATATTTTTAACCAAAGACATGGAGAAATCTTGTCTATATATCAAATCCTATTTTTGTTTGTGTGTTTGTTTTAAATTTGAAGCCATTCTTTTTCATCATCTGTTGATCAGTTGTTTTTTGTCATTCTTAAAATAGCCTAAATCTTGGTACCTCAAAATTGACCCATGCAGTACCTCAGCTGATGTTTTGATAAGTCACTTGCAGTGCAAAGGGGAGACCATACACCTGTACAGGCATGTGTAATAACAAAAAATTGCTATGGTCCCTGTATTCACATGGGACTCATTGTTGCTCCACCTTGTTTGTGGTTTTCTTTATTTAAGTTGTATCCATGAGTTGAAAAAGAATTCAAAAAAATGAGTAATATCTTAAAATGCTTAAAAAGTCAGTCTGTAGTATCAAATGTAGCTTGTATAAACCTAAAATTGGGGTTAGTTGATGTCTTTTGGAATGCAAGAGCGGCTTTCAGCGGCATAAGCTGGCCTTTGTCGCCACTTGAGACTAAGATGTTATTAAATTAAATCCACATCTCTGTAACTCAAGGGACTTGATTCAGCTGTATGTAGTGAAAACGTATGGGGATGAAATAAAAGTCTCCTCTGCTGGAGGGAAAGGTTATTTGTATTTTGCAGAGATTTCAGTAAAGTTACTGGCTTTCTTAGTTACCCTGATGTGAGTTGGTGTGATTTCATTGTGTTTGTTTCTGCATGCATCTCAAAACAATAGTCACATTCATATTTTGCAGACTCAAAAACAAATTATCTTTATATGCATTTGCCAAGTCAATGTACGGTGCCATCGAAATCACTGCAGTTTAAGACAGTATGGATTGCATGACATTGAAATAACAACAGCATCATTTTTTTACATTGTTTCTTTCCACTTACATCAAAACAAACATTGCATTATATCATAAGTATTCATACTGCAGACATTTATTTGACATTTAAAGCCAATGTTTGTCTCACTTAACATTACAGTGGCATCATCTCTCCCAGTTATACATGATGCTAGACAGTGCATATGAATCTTGAAGGGGAATTCATAGTGAAAAACAGATACCATGTTAATAAAAAACAGTGAAGCACAGTGAAAATGTTCCTATGAATCAGAGCTGAAACGTTTCCTAGAACACAATAAAATATTGAATACTCCAGGATTAACTTATTCTTATTGCAATAGGTTGAACCAGTTGATTTTTTTGATTCTGGCATGATAACAGTGTAATAACCATATAGGAATCGTTTGAATACTTTGTAATAACTATAAAAACGCAGTACCTTAAAATGACAGTTGAAAGTAAAAACTGAAACTTTTTTTATTACTTTGAAAATACCATGATCAGTAACGATCTCATGTAGATACAAAGCCATAACTAGATGACGTGTTATTACAGCACGTTACTATAGCAACACGCACGAGCAGAGTCGTGTGCAGACAGTTTAAATATATAAGCCATATAAATTAGACTTTTATTTAGTCTTATACAAATCGGGGCTGTTGTTTCTCAAAACATTCAAATTCCCTCAGTAGCTTTTTGATTATTTCGCAAAATGTGCATTTCTCTTCTAACGTTGCTCGTTTTATAAATATGATGTATTTTTTGTCTTTTCCTCACCTAAAAACCATGAAGTATTTGTTTTTGAATATATTTCTGCCTTATGGTGGCGAAAGAGAAATGTTTAATTAAATAAATAAATACAACTATGATATTCCTATAATATAATCTATAATCCCTTTAGGGATTTATAATATGTCTTTGGTACTCAGTAGTGAGTTTACTCTACTACTTCATGGTATTTTTGTTTATCTCCTATATGGTATGACTTTAATATTCCTACAATAATACTTATTTTGCTGGGATATTTATATGGTATTTCATAGTATCATTGTAATTCGTTCTCGTGTATTAGCTGATATTGTTTTGGAAGACCAGGCCAAAAAGGGGCTCTTCATTTCAACGCTGTTTCAGCCATGGTGGGTGGGCCTACCTGTCCGGGCTGGTTCTTAATACGAACTGACCTTGAAGTAAATAGAAGTCAATCTGTTAATTAATCTCCTTTTCGACAAAGGTATTTTTCAAGTCCTTAGATACGTAGCCTATTTCATTTATACGAATTTTCAATTGGCAGCATCATTTAGTGAATGTGAATTTAAAATGGTAGAAATGTATTATGATGGGTAAAGTCAGCCTGTGTTCTTCACGTGAGTATACCTGTAGGCTTGTATAATGAAGTAAGCCATTGCTCCTTCGTCGTGTTGAATTTAATTGCATCCCGCTCTGATAATTTCCATTTCTTTAACCATAAATGTAATGGAATGAATTCGAAATAATCTAGACTCCGTTTCCATGTTCCAAATTAGTATTTACTGAAGAAGCGTTGCGGCTCTTAGCTTTTAAATGAATAAATGCTATATGTATATACATTTACATTTGAAACATACTAGCTAATTACACGATAAAAAAAAAGAATAATTGTTCAGTCATTTACCCGGCTCACGGTAAGTCAATTTATTCATTATTTATGCAACAAAGAGTAACCAGAAATTTGATTAAAAATGTGCTTGAAAAAAACTTAAACCGAAAACAACTTTCTGGTGTGGATTTGATCTTAAAAGATTTTCCTACACAATAAAACACAACATTAGGTTATTTGGTCAGTGGTTTATTTGATCTGAGTAATTACAGTATTAATGTAATTACAGAAACACACCTTCATCACTCAAAATATCCTGAATATTTACTAAATCTGAGGTATCGAACACATAATATTGGGAATGTGATTTGTCCATAGTCTGGTCCAAATATTACACTAGGTGGCTGTGACATCATGCTCTTACGAAAAATAATTATATTCCTATAATATTCCTATGGGTGCTTATAGTCTGTAGTACCCAATACTGCGTTTATAGTGACCTCATCGTTATTTCTGGCATATTTATTGCCTATGGTATCATTATAATATTCCTATAATAATCCTATAGGGACTGATGGCACTCAGTATTGAGTTTATAGTGACATTAACGTATTTTATGGACTTTCTTTTCCTCATAAGATATCATATTCCTATAATATTCCTGTAGGGTTTATATTTGAATAGAATTCTTCTAAAATTGTTAAAGGATTACTATAGTTATTTTCGTAAGGGTTAATAAGGCCATACTCGAAAGGAATGACATTTATCCTACAACAACTTTGCTGAATGTGAATGTTTAATTCCAGTAACCCGGTGAAGCAGACAAAGACTGATGTGACTTTCAAAAGTCATTGTAGGCACAATATCATTCATTATCTGTCAGAAATGACAATCTGCTATTAAATCAACATTTAGATCGTTTTATAAAGGTCAGATTAAGGCCACTTTGTCATTAGAACTGACAAACAAATAGGTCCGATACATTTAATAATCGAGCCCTTGTTAAAAGGCATAGGCACCAGGCAAAGTAGAGCTTGTACGAAAAAATCAACATAATAAGAAAATAACCACCAGCAAATTAGACATAGTTTCGGTCTATAAGGCGGTGTTAGACAGTTCTACAGCCCAATACAAATTAAATTAAATTAAATTAAATTAGATTAAACTAGGACACGTTAACAATAGCATACCCACGTTTTGGATCATCTATAGGGCTTAATACTGTTGAAACCTAAGCAATTATCACGAATATAATTACAGTCCAGTCACCAATTCCTGTATTTTATACCATCTGTATAAGTCGGTCTATTGCAGTAACGTGTAATTTATCCACTCGGGCTGTGCCAATTTGCACTTTTAAAGAGTTACTTAACCTTCATTTAAGTGTGTGCACATGAAACTTTACTGACATTTTGAGGGCTGGTGAAGGGGGGTGCGGGGCTTCATCGACCTCATTGAACGTCGAGTTTGGGCACCATTTTCATAATTTTCATTCTCCAAAAGCACCACTAGATGTCAGCATTTCTTTGTCTACTCCAAAACTACCCACACCCACCCTCACCATCACCCTCCTCCTCATCCTCACTCCAGAGCCATTCAAATTAGAGGACCAGACCTAAACAGACTTACACGTCCACTCCTTCTCACACTTTTCTCTCTGCTGAATACCAATCAAAGTATTTCGCCCTCATCATTTAATTCACATGAAATACACTAAGCCAATTTATTATCCGATGTGAAAACCTGAGGGAATATGGAATAGTCTAGAAATAAGTGTGCTATAATAATAACAACAACAATAATGATCGTAATAATAATCATAATAATAATCATAATCATAGTGTTATTATCTGCAAACACACATACATACATTGCAAACACACATACATTGCTTGACTATTGCTGCTATTGTGTAAATAAACAATTTGAAAAAAATTTTAAAAAAATAACCAAGATAAAACAGGTTTTGCGTCAGTGCATGGTATACTAGATAATCTCAGACATTTTAAACAGGCAGGTGTGTTATCACTGCAAAATATCAATTGTTGAATCTCGGTGTTTCATCAAATCAAATGTCAAAACATGATTGTTTCCAATGCTAAAAGATGCATGCCTATACGTTTACAAATTGGATCTATTCTGTCTGGCCTCATAATGAAGAAGATACAGCATTTGTGAAACGAAAAATGATAATTGTGCGATTGCATCATTCTGAACGGCAAAATGGAGCTCATTTTGCTTGCCTCATTTTATCAATAAAATCTAGAGTCAGCCAAATGATTAGTATAAGGGTTTTCTCATATCACTATTTTTCAAAAAATGTGGATAGCCACATCAATGTAAAATAAATCCCATCTGGCGTCTTATTTTGAGACTGTATCCCATCATGCCATCTCATCAGTGTAGATTCTGTTAAATTGTCGAGGTTTTTTGTTACTCGAACACGAGGCCTTTATGGCTTGATGAAGTCGGTGAATTCAGGCATTAATCACAAAGCCACATCCAGGTTGCATTAAATGCAATTTGACATGCCTCAGTCCCCTCACATGGGACAAAACATCTTTGTCCAAGTGTGCCTGTCTAATGCACGAGGGCCGAGGGACTGGACACCAGACTGGTCTCCTCTCTAACTCCCAATACTCTGTGGTGGTAAATAATAAAAAGGTCGGTAAACTGCGACCTCCAGTCGGTGATCATCATGAGGCGAATAACACACCGGTGATGCTTGGTAACATCATTGCAGAAATGTTATTACTTTGCACACTAACGAGTGCTGTAACGAATTACTATGCCCTATTTACATTTAAGCACTACTATTACAGTTACCAACCACAAATTGGTTGGTGCTGCTTTTGTTATCAGCCCCTCTAAATATCAAATTGAAGTTGAATTGTCCAAAAACTACAATCTCCCCCCGCCACCCCTGGATTCGTTCTCATCTTAATCAGTTGTCGTCCTCTCATAGTTTAGAGGGGAAACTTATTTATATTTAATATTAACTTTTTCCCACCTTCTTTCTTTTGATCTGGCAAAAGGATGACAAGAAGAACACACGCTCACAAAACAGCTAATTGAGAATGCAGCCGCCAATTTTGGGGCAACGGCGAGTTTAGTGTAGCATATCACTTAAGTGAAGGCTTAAGTGAGTAAAGTAATCACATTACTTTTGGGATGAGTAAAGGGTAGTAAATTACTTTTTTTTGGGAGTAACGAGCCCAACACCGCTGTCAAGACACGCAGGTATAGGCTTAACGGGCTCTTGTGGGGCAGCATGTTCTCTGCATATCTTTACGTGTGTGCCCATCTGACCACTTCTGCTGGGCGACACATCAGGCGAGGCGTTCAGGAGCAGGGTTCACATGACGATGAGGCTGGCTTCAGGGTACAGGGACTACACAGCATTTGCTTTGGCGTCTACCACAACTTTGCCTGCCTGGAAAATGTCCTACCTAACTGGACTGAGAGAAACCCTGACCGCCAGCAGCAGCAGCAGCACAAGCATTGGATTGTATTAACTGAGGGTAAGTTGTAATTTGAAGGCTTACATCAAGACCACAGGGCACGGGTCTCTATGGGTAACACCAATGAGCAGCAAATGCCATTTTTTTCTAAACAGCAAAATAGATGGCCAATTAGAGATAATTATCAATGGAAATGTCTGTATGTTGCATTATTTGATAAATATGAATTTATATCTCCACGCGCAGTGTGTGTGCGTGCGCGCGCTCGTCCTCGACACCACTGCGCGTGCACGAACACCAAGGAGACAGCTTGGGCTATTGTGAATGTCAGCGCTGCGTCAATGGATTTCTTACAAACTGGCCATGAGAGTTTTTGGTTATTATTTTCCACACAGCCCGTGTCCTTCTCACGCTGAAATAGGTTATGAGCCAGTATTAATCTGGAAGTATTACCTCCTCAGTATTACCTCTGAATCTCTTCTATTGTTTGCCCACCAGAGACCTCTTTGTTCATGCATGCTGTATTTGAGTATTCAAAAGCTACAGCCCATTTACATCATTTAGATTATAAACAATATCTAGACTAGAGCCCACGACGTCAGACATAATGTCATTGTAGACAACATTTCATTAGCCTATAATGTCAATATGTACTCTGAAATGTGGCTATTAAATGCCCTCGCTGCTTCTTGGTAGCCTATACACGGACTTTACATCTATCTGCATCCCAAAGCATGTAAAAGCAGGATGAAATAAACACTGATAGAGAAAATGTGTAATGCAAATCTACCCACTGAATATGCATCAATATTAAAAATAATACGCACACCAGAGCCAACAGCGTCGGAGCTTTGAGAATGGCGGAGCGGGTCGTCTCATTACGCATGGGCGGTTTTCCACGCAGGAGCCACGGTTCCCCTTCTCTTCATGTCTCCCGTCTGCCCCGTTCACATTAACGGAGCCTCTTGGAAAAGCAAACAAGGCTATGTTGGCTTTCAAACCGGCAATCAAACACCCAAGAACTGGCTGGGGGGAAATTACTCCGACTGCGGCCGGACGGACTATGTAGTAAGCGGGATTTGCATATTTTGATACGCTAATTGCCTTGATGTATTTAAATATGGCTGCACGTAGCTGATATGCTTGTCTACGTCATTGAACGTGCCCTCGCTGCTAGACTAAAACGTGAATCCGGTTGAGTCTAATGGATACGCCTGCAATTAGGCAAAGCGGGGGGATTATATGAGAGAGGATGCTTTGCGCTCTGAGTTTGCTCTGTCTTTTCAAAGTCACATGATGTTTTCTGGGATCTGTATGACATCTTTGGGGAAAAAATAGAATTAAAAAAAATCTTCTAATAATATCTGCAAATTGCAGCTAATGAAAATAATAGGACATGTTATAATGTGTTGTGCGCCAATGACAGAAATAGGTGATATTCTAGCAGACTAAAGCGTTCCAACTCTTATTGCAGAAAAATGTCTAGAATTATAATATATTCACGAAAGAAAAAAAAGGGGGGGAAAGTATGCCATCACCAAGAGAATTAACTTAAAACAGACATACTGGTAGGCTACTGACAAGTAGGTCACCTCATTGTAACTTTTTGAAAGATTTCTCTTTCTTCCCTTCTCTCTCTAGGCTAGTGTGTGTGTGTGTGTGTGTGTGTGTGTGAGAGAGAGAGAGAGAGCGAGAGAGAGAGAAGAGAGAGAGAGAAGTGAGAGAAAGAGAGAGAGAGAGAGAATATGTGCGTCTTAGTCTGAGATTACCTTTTATTAGGCTGCTGGGAGCAAGGTGAATTAGTAGAATAGGCCTACTGTACACACAGCCCAATCAAAGCATTTTGAATTAACTTTACAGTCCCGTGCTTTCCACAACGAGCTCTTTTTTTTATCAGTGACCCCATTCTAGACTTAGTTTGGGAATTGCATGTAGCAAATAATTTCCACACTGTCTGGAAACCGGTAAATGCGTTCCGTTTGTCAGAGCGTGTTAGCGAAGCGCCTGCAGCAAATTCATTACCAGCCAACCGCCAGGCTCACTTCGTAACCTGGTCTGGGAAAAGGAGGGAAGAAGTCCACGCCAAACCGCGAACAATGCCTCCTCAGTTCGTGCCTGCAACAAAAGAGCCGAGGGAACTTGTTTGAATTTCAGAGCACGTCCTCTCCTCACACAGAAGGATGGACTTTACATCCCCTCCTCCTCCTTCTCACCATCATCATCATCATCACCCCCTCCCTCCTCATCCCCACCACCACTGGGCAAAAAAAAAAAAAGAAAGAAAAAAACTTGCAGACTGAGCGCTCAACTGTGCATGCACTTTTCTATTTGGTGCTTGTAGACGTTATGGGAAAGTTGTCTCTCTCCCTATACATCTCTCTCCCTCTCCCCATCCCTCCTTCCTTCCTTCCTCATTCTCTCCGTCTGTCATGTGCTTGGGATATGCTCATGCTTTGCACACAGAGCAGCTGAAGCACGCCTAATGCATGGCCACCGAGTGTTAGCGGCAATTTTAAAGTGACGGCTGGGATATTTGAGGGGAGCCTACATGACGGACCCCACTGAACGTCGCTCTCCTGCTCCTGCTTGGGACGATTTCTGATCACCGTCAGGAAGTAAGTACAACTTTTGTGCCCGCCGTAATCGGCTGCGTGGAGGCAATTGTGTGCGGAAATATTATAGACTGTGCGCAGAAGTGAAATACCAAGATTTCCGCAAAAGAAAAGCTGTGTGGTGTGTATGTGTGTGTGTGTGTTTTGTCAAGAGCTAATACGGATTGATAATTCGTGATTGGCTTCCATGTATTTAGGAGGAAATGTGAAGTTTGTCATCGTGAAAGGTTTCTACACAAGGACGCACTGATTAGATCTCTTGGCACACGCACAGGCAATATCATACTTCAATTAACCGGTAATTTAATTCACTCCTGCCTGAGATGTGATTATATACTAATAGTGGATTGTTTAATGCTGTGTAGAATGGCCAACGCCTCTCATTGCACTCTGCCTTTTTGCAATTAAGTTCACTTTTGAGTCAACTCGCTTCATTCCCACAATCCAAAGACTCTGGTTGTCTGCTTTTGTTCCTCAAGTTAAAAAAAAACCCTATCACCTTGTTAAAACAGAGATGTTGACTGAATAAGCCTTTTGATATGATGGGAATATACCGCTGAGGCGCCCAATCTGTAACCTGAGTTTGTGTGGAGTCGATGTAGTGTGAGAAATGATGTGAATTCGGACGGGATGTGTTAGAGATTTTTTTTATGTGAAATGGAGAAAAATACGGGCAGACTCATTTGAACACAAAGGGACTCGTCAGCAATTCAAAGGGGAAAAATCTCAGTTTATTCACACTGTTCTAAGCAAAATGAAACATTTACTTTAGTGTTTTGTTACATCAAACAAGTTGAGACGCTATGCTGAAACAGATAAAGTGAAAACTTCACTTTGCAATGAGTCAATAACGTCACCAAAATCGTCATACAAGGTCTGAAATCTAAAAAGAGTTCGAGGTATTGTTTATCCATGTGTCACACGCGCACGAAAAGCACGACGCGCTCAAAGATAACGTGATCAGTCGCGCACGAACAGGATGACAGCCGTGGGATATTTTTGGTTTCTCGCCACTGTACATCATTAACCTTCATGCGAAAATCTAATTTAATTAAAAAAGCACCAGCAGGTGGTAAGATGAAAAGATTGGCGTGTTGTGAGTAAAGTGTGGCCTCTGTGCTGGAGGCCTACACCGAAGCCTACTCTCGTGTACAGTCCCCTAATGAGCAGCACGTATTAATGTTGATCTATGAATGACAACGCTCACAAGCTATCTTACAGCACAGTACTGTATACACCATTCATCTGATTTACACCCAGGGAAGACAACCATATGCCAAGATGATAAATCAGCGTCGAGGAGCTACAAAAACGGCAATGCACCTACTAGAGGTAAAGCACAGGAGCAATATTTGCCTAAATTACTGAGTTTTGAGTATTTTTTTTCAGTATAGAAGTAGAACACATATTTAGGCTACTTGCTCGTGTTAGGTGATGCAGTGGGAATATATTCGTGTTATGTACGCAAGGATGACGGAGAGGTAGAGAGATAAAGGCGCAGGAGCTGTGACTATGAACATTTACAGCACAAAGTGATGTATCGAGGAAGTTATCCTTTCGTATTCGGTGATGAAACGCACGGGCCTTGTGAATCTTCCACGCTCATTAAAACGCCTCTATTTAGCCCCGCCCACCGATGAAGCCACAGTGAACTTGTGTGGAAGGATGAAACCTGTATCAAGTGAACGGGGCCACTTTATATGCGCTCAAAAATACTGACGTCAAACAATACGGCGTTAATTTGTCACCTGATATTTCAGTTCCCATATGTCAGTAACCACACACATACACACCCACACACACACACACCCACACACACACACAAACACACGCAAACACATTAAACGGGGTAACTGTTGTCGGCTAACTTTAATCTGAATTGGGATTAATTGGGATATTTTCAGGGATATAACGTAATTAAAGTTGTGCACAAGGAGATATTGTGACGACCCTCCCTGTTCTCTTTCCCGCTTCTGACATCAGCGGGGTCGTCAGCGGTATTGGTTCCACCTGGGCTCTGAGAGTCTGGGTGCCTTTAACACTCCCGGAGCTCAGTAGTCCCCCCTGGCTCCCACAGACACCTTGTTCGGCATTTGGGTTTCTTTATTCCTTCTTACAACATCACACACGCACTTCTCCACTCATGCATTCACCTACACCACTGATTCCACTGACTACACACGCCATGATTAGTTTAGGTTCTTTTCTTATCTTACTTTATCTTTAATAAATACTTAAGTTAATTGTCTCTCGTGTGCATCTCCTTCGTTTGTCATGGCCGTGCGGCCCGGTTTGTGACAATATAAACTGAGTCGGTGTCCTGCAGTTGCATGCTGCTGCGCATGATCCATCACATGTTCCAATGCCACTGTTATTGTTGTCTCAGTTACAAAGATCCCATGTATTGACCTAGTTTGTGTTGAGCTACTGGTCTGTTACTTATATTTCAGTGGGAAAATGAGCGGGTTAATACACGTAAACGGTAAAGCGCCTGGTCTTATTTTTTTGCGTGAGGCGACATCGCCAGTATAGCCTACCTGAATACCATTGTAGTCTACTACCGTTCGGATGCGACGATGAAAAAAAAAACAACAAAACAAAACACGAGGCTTGTAGGATTTCGACGCAAAACCGAGTCCGTGAGAGCAATTTAACTTCTGCGGTGCGCTACTTTGGTATATCTGATGAACGAGAGCGAAAAGCAAGCGAGGAGTGTGTTATTGCTGCGAATAGAAAACATAGCCTACGATGGATAGAGAGAGGATGCTGGCGCTCAGGCTGCTCCAGGATGCTCTCCTCCTGGAGCTGTTTCGTTTTTATTGTTTAATCGGTGCTATTTCTGAGTGCATCTTCCATAAAAAAAACAGAGTTAACCGCTTTCATTCTATATATAAAAACATACATGTTTTCCCTGCCATCCATTTTCATCTGTGAGAGAAGGCGTGCAGACTGTTCGCTGCAAGGCGGACTTATCCCAGTGCGCTCTCTGTAATGGATGGAGATTGTGCATGGATAGGAGGGTGCATTTGCGATTTTTTCGTGACATCACCGTAGTTACATTGTAGTGGTCCGAGGCCTTTGACCTCACCGGGGTTGGTCCACATTTTGGCCACCCCCAGCCCCCCTATCCTTTGGGGATGGCCCTTATTCCCCGACTCTTTTCAGACTGACCGAGCAAGCAGCCTGCAGAACGGACCCTTTGGCTCAGAGTCATCGGCTTTCTCCGTCTTTAAGGACATGCCGGATATGAACGGACAACTTGACACTCTTTGGCCAAAAACAAGCTGCTCTCTTCATAATCCGAGACATTCGCGTCGTAATTCCCTGTGTCGTTATTGCACTTTCCACAGGAAACCGGATTTCCCCCCCTTCTCTACCGTGTATCCTCTCCGCCGGCCTCACAGGATATCTATTGCTACTGCCACAACGACTTAATAGAGGCGAAAGAGCCTTTTGTGGGATTGAAGCTATTTGCATTGCAAATTAGGGCCCCTGTGCAAGGATGACTGCACCTTAACTGCGATTTTTCAAGGCCTACTTCAACTCAGTAATATTGGTTAATGTCAAGTGAATATGACATTAACATTGGGATTATATATCTTTTTTCGAAGAATTCCCACCTTTTACGCTGGGTGTGTAACAGTTCGGGGCTGTTCTAGTGGTCCTCAAAAAGCGAATATAAGGAATATAATGCACAATGTGACTACAAAAAGGACGCTGATTACGTTTGTTTAATATATTTGAGTTCTGAGAGAAGGAAACCCGGAGAACAGAAGAGGAAATGTTCATGTGGATTATTTCTGAAGAATAGGAAGTGGGTTGTTATCTTTGGTTATCTAGCTGTATGAGTGTTCTGCTCGTCATAAAGCTAGATAACCGAAAGTAAAAACTACTTCCAGACTCGTCGGGGACTTTGGAGGACTCATGGCATGTTACTCAATTTTCCTATGGACCCAAAAAATTGTTGATGTCATTAATTTGACTTGATTTGGATTTTCTCTGTACGTAGCTATCAACGTTTATGTGTTATCACCAGAAAGGGGACAAACATTTATTTGAGCGTTCTTTCCTTCATTTAATTAATACTTCAGGTAACGCACATTATTACTGCGCACACGCACACACGTACAGACACGCAAAACTTTCCTCCAGGCCTATATGGTCCATGTTAATATTTATATTTTATCCTATATCATAACACGGGGTATTATTTTAAATGTTATTTAATCTGAATTAAGTTTCAACACAGACCCCTCTTTAGCATTTCATAAGAATGGAGGAGTGACATTTGGGGCTCCTGTAGGAACCCACGTGTGCGCCTCCATGCTTCTTATTTCAGCATGATCGAGCCCGGCCAGGAAACGGCGCTGGCATCCCAAACAGCAATGATTAGGACGTATACAGAGCTGACAAAAATGGAGAGAGGGGGAGTGGGGTTAGGAGAAGGAGGAGGTGGCAGAAGAGGGAGGGAGAGGGGGGGATAGGGGAGATGGGGGGTCGGGCCTGCTTAATTGATTCCGTTAACCGCAGTGCAGGAGATGTGAACGACTGGACGATCCCATTCCCACGCTCGGTGGGGCAAGTGGCAACGCCATGCCCAGGCCCAATATGACAGACAGCGCCGTGAGGGACTGGAGGGGCTGGGAGGGGGGATGGGGGCCGACAGGGGTCATGAAAAGACGTCAAGTGCACCAGACTCATCTGCATCCCCAAAGAAAGAGGCGACATTTCCCAGCCCCAGCCGACGCGGCGCTCCTAAACTTGGAGTAGTAACGGTCTTGAATGCGTAATGCCTCGCCAATTGTACTGATAATGAGGACTTTGGGTCATTATCTTAAAACTATACGGGTTTATGAATTTGAAAGAGATGTGCTGCAACTCTGTAATCCTGTATGGCCCCACTTGAGCGCGAATCCAGCCGCTGTATTGTTCTTCTGCTGAGAAATACCATAGATAATGTTGCATAAAGGAGTCTGGACCTTTTGAATAGGTGACATCTTGGTGCACTCTTTGCATTTGAACTTGGCCATGACCAGAGCACCGTTGTTTGTGAGATTAAGGTTGTGGAAGGAAAATCAATATGTATAACTTATATCATGACAAGCGCCAGCAGGCACATTATATATAGATCCACATTTATGAAAAAAATATTTCTAAGGTTTAAGGATCGTTTTGAAAATTGGGGTAAACCTATTGCTCTTACATTTTGTATTTTGATAGATCAGAGTACACGTGGCCTTCCTCTTGCATTGTGATTTTTAAAAATAATTATTTAAATTGATGTTATTGTTAGGTATAATTTAAGAAACATCCTAAACACTCTGAGAGGAAGCCATGCACTTGGAGCTGTAAAAAGACTGTTCCCTATTCTCATCAGCACAATGTCTATTATTTACATTACAATGAATTTGAAGTGATTTATTTGAGTTGCCTTCATTTTGGGGTCTAATGTTCTAGTGAGTTGTGGTAGTTTTCTAAATGGTGTTAGTTTTGTGTATTGTCTAGCCCACACTGCCACAGCTTGAGGTGATTGTTACCCACTTGACGAGTTTCTTAGTAGCTGGATGGCATCTGTCAGTTGGGAGACTGTTTCCTGTACACCACGTGTCTAAAACAGGCCTTATCTCTGTAAGGAGAGGGTCGGATATAAAGTGCGTTCTTTTTTATTTAATCAATTTTTATATTTATTTATTTTACCCACATTGCATGTTTGCACTTTTCTAAATTTTCAGGTTTTCCAAAATTAAAATTGTGGATTATGTCATAGTTCAGGTTAAATATATGTTCAGAAATCTATGCTGTTGTTGTCCAGGGCTATATATGTTGCGACAGAGGATTATTCAAGTTCAATGTTAAATAGAGCCACAGTGGCTGAATTCAACACCGCCTTTGCTGAATGGGTCTCTTGCCAAGACTTTCTCACACCGTCAGACAAAACTAGTGTCTCTTGTTCCCGACCCCTGTCAAAGACAGCATACAATACCAGGTCATTATACGTTTGCCCGAAAGAAAATTTGAGAACACAATTTGGGCTGAGCAGCGGTGAATAAACCAAGTCTTATTGTCCTCTGTTAAGTCGATTGAAATCGTCGTCTAGCCTTATGAAAGGGTACATTGTTTTCGAGTCTGGGGGCCACACTAAATGTCAGTCCAGAGTAAGAAAGAAGAACTTGGGGTCTGTAAGTAAGCCACCCTCTCCTATCATTCATTAGATTTTCTACAGCAGAACATCTTGTATGCTACTTCACTTCACTGAGTGAAGTCCAGTATTCTTTCTACTTTAAAAGTTTTTTTTAGACAGTGGCTCATTTTATGAAATCTCCACTTGATCTCAACGTATTATCTTACTGATTATCACAAAATGTACCCCAATATATACAATATATTTACACAGTCAAGCTTATTTTTGAAATCTTTTTTAAAACCTATAAATAGTCATTATTCACGAGATAATCTAAATGTCCAGGGGCTTGATTCATCCCCTGTAACCATGTACCGCATCAAATAAAGAGGACGCTAAAGCCACAAATTGCAATGCAATGCTGAGATGTAGTGTTACCAGGAGAGAGCAGCATCACATGTCTCAAACTGCTGCAAATCACACTTGCATGCATCTCCCTTCTCAGCCACTCTCAGTATTCCTCGGCTGCATACTGGAGGAGAGATATGGGTTGGCGACGTTTTGCATGGCCCTATACTGCCTGTCCCTGGAGAGGAAGTATATTTCACATTAGTGCTTTTTATGAACACTGGCAACCACCGCTGTCACGAGTCTTAAAAATAATGAACTGTATTCTCTTTCTATGATCAGATGGCCTTTATATCTATCTGAATTTCGAGTATACCTGACAGTGTAAAGGTGCATTTCTTTTCTTCCCGGTGTCACTATGAGGCTGAGTAGTGTCCTCCACCGTGTGAAGTGGCCCAAAGTACAATTTTATATTATTTATGGGCATGTTGCTGCCATACAAGCTAGTTGCTGAAAAAGAAAGGCCCCGGCATTCATTTCACAGAGCACCATTTCCATCAAGATATATAGGTGTGTGATTTGACTATGTGTGTAGAAGTGGGTGGTGACGGTTCCCCTTACTTTTTCCTCAGTAATGGGGGCTGCGTGCCTGGTTGTCCCCTCCTTCCATGCTCACACGTACAGTGCACCGCAGCCATTGTTGTCACGTGATTGGTTGGGTAACAAAACCATGGCGACCATGGCAGTTTTTTCATATTCATTGGACGGGCAATCAGCATATTTTATGTGAACGTGCCCAGGGTTTTTATGCGCTCCCTCTGTGCTGAGGGCTCATGTTGTAATAATACAATTGCAGTATGGCAGGTGCAGTAGTAGGTTTATAATAAGCATCGGCCCAGGGTAATTTCTATACCAGACAAAGAATGTGAATATAGCCATCATACGGGTGCTGTTGTTAATAGATCCATTGCATTGTTGAATTTTATTGTTACTCAGCGAGGCCTACTCCAACCTTGTTTTGCATTAGCGAAGTGGTTGGAAATTGACTATGGCTTCTTTTGCGATAGGAAAGCTGTTGTAAATTGTCTGTGGAAGCCATAGTTCTTTATATTGCTGTCATACAGTATATCTGTTTGCAGTTGTGACCTAACATGAGGCATCATGTGCAGCATTAGCAAGCCGGTCAAAGCTATATCAACCAGGTTCACTGAACAGAAATTTCAGGCTGTGTTCATGCTGCCATGACATACAATGGCGTGAGAGACTCTGTGTGTGTGTGTGTGTCTATGTATGTATGCGCGACGGTGTGTCTGTGTCTGTGTTTGCATGTGTGTATGTATTTCTGTGTGTTTGTCTGTACTATTAACTGACCCAGGCGGCTGTAGTAGGTAGCGAGGCTACTACATCATGTTGATGAAAGGGAACAATAGCTACGTCTCAGTCAACAACGTCTGTCTGTCTGGCTTGGCCCATGTCTCTCTCTCTTTTTGTGTGTGTGTGTGTGTGTGTGTGTGTGTGTGTGTGTGTGTGTGTTTCCTGGACATGAACTTGAACTTGAGACAGGCAGCCAGACGCCATCTGTGCAGCAGGGGTAATGAATTCAGTGCATTCACGGCTGTGGAGCAGCCTAGGCCACCGCCACCCATTGATGAGCAGATGACCCCTATAGTCTGAGTTAGCTCTTCGTCACTAATAGAATTCAACATTACCAGCTGGTAATAGTAGGGATATTTATTTTGGCTGTTTGCCTTCAGAGAAAGAAGAGTACTGGTGTATCTGTGTATCCTTCCTGTTTATCCATGTCTCAACTTATGTGTAAATTAATTGACAAAACCTATGTGTGTCTATATGTGTTTGAGCATTTCTATCATATACCTTTTCCCCTCCCAGCTGCTGGTTCTTTTGCTATCAAAGCACCTGGCCCGCCATTCTAAACAGGCGGCCATGCTAAATTCATTGCCTTGATAATTGAAAGGGCCGGTTTAGTATTTCCCCTGATAAAGGGTAGTAAGTGAATGAGGCATAAACCTTAAACAAGCCAGGCACAATGTGAATTCCTGCAGGCCCTCCTTCTCCTCCTCCTCCTCCATCTCCTCCTCCTCCTCCTCCTCCAGCTCAAGCCTCTGTCACAATCACAGACACACACACACACGCGCATGCGCACACACACAATCAGGCTTTTCCCTCTGGTTGGTGTCGCCACGGCAACGGGAGGTGAGCTCACCGTGCGCATGGCAGCATCAGTGCCTGCCAGAGCAGGACAGGTTCCTGGTTCCTGCGAGTGTGTCTGTGTGTGTGTGTGTGTGTGTGTGTGTGTGTGTGTGTGTGTGTGTGTGTGTGTGTGTGTGTACGCAAGCGACAGGAATGCCACCCACTCCCTGTCTCCTTGACTCAATGTAGATTTATCACGGACATTAAGGTGTTCAAATACATTTCCTGTCAGGTGCTCTCACATATATTTGTAGCTTGATGATTGATATTGTTTGACTTGGTCTGTATGCTGAAGTCATAAGCTTGCTCCCACAACAAATTGTGAGAAAATATCTTTGTTCATATAGATGTGGTCAATACATAAGGTGAAGCAAAGTCTGAGGTCTGAGCTTTGTAAGCACACAGTGATGGGGCTCTTACACCCACACACAGACACACACAAAAGGTATCATTGGCTTTATTAACCACATTGCCCATTAACAAGGATCTGGTCAACCTCCTTCTATAACAGACCAGCCAGCCATAACATGCCAATAATCCATTGAGGAATGTCATGGTCGGGCCTTTTTTAATGACATCATGCATGGCCACTTGAGCGTCTTGTGGGGAGCAGCGGGCATGCTGTGCTCTGCCACGGTGTCCGGCCCGCCCCTCCAGCTAACTGCATGGATATGCATGGCCGACATGTTGGTCAGACCTCTTGGTCTCTCCCGCACTGTCGAAGATCTATTCCGTACGTAACTCATCATGATAGCATTTGAAAGTGATGGGGCTGTATTGTGGAGGTGATTGTCGTTTTCTTGCTTGATCAGATTGATCAGTCGGTGGAATCAAAATGATCTGTTTGGTAGTTCTGGCATGCCCATATAGGAAGTATAATGGATTCGTTGGGTGTTCAGTAAAAGTTTCTGAGAAATCTGAGAGATGCCTCACAGGTAAAGGAGGATTTTTTTATTCTCTTATCAACCAAAAAAAGCCTGTTCGGTAAGTACTGAAGTACCACAGCCATGATGAAAATGGCTTACAGTGAAAAATGATGACCAATGAATAGTAGCTCGCAAAAAGACAAAAAAGCTTCCAAAAAAAAGCTTTTCACCACTAGGTGAAACTCAGCAGCCTAAAGCAAAACCTGGGTCCCGGAAAATTGCGTACTACCACAATTTCGTAACAGGCACAACATTTTCATAGCCCAGAACCATTCGTGATTGGCCACACAAAGTCAGCCCATTCAAAATTGTGAGCATGTGGTCGTTAACTTAATTATCCATCCAGCTAACAGTTGGAACATGTAAGGCCAGAGTCAAGTGCTAAGCTGAAATTTCTTGTCCCAGACTAGACACTGCTAGAAGTTTTTCTGTATCATGCCTTGGGACACAAAAACATTCATCTAAAATGTCCAACAGCATGCTTGTCTGTCAGGCTACCCCAGCTTCGGTTACATTTTAATTTAGCACTGACCGCAGAATCTGATCATTGTCTGAAAAAATGACTGAAACCACAGGCAAGAAAAAAGAAGCAGAAAGGGAGTTGGAGTGGAGGAGATTTATGGACAATAAACATTGGACAGGCTTTAAAGAAAAAGTAAACCAGCTTATTCTCTGTTTCTGGTTTTAGCTTGAACATTTGAGCAAATAACACTGAAATATATTTTTATAATTGTTTAGACAGATAGCATAATGTGTCCTTGCTTTTTAAAAGTGCATCCACATGCAGCACTGTCAATCACCTCATCAAGTTTAATGCAAATAAAACTGTGTGCGATTGTAATGATGCATAACTGGATGTCGTAGCTCAAATGCAACATAAATAGAAATTGTCATTTTAAGTCTTTTACTAGTCTCCATTATTCATTTCTAGATGAATTTTCAACCCAAGGAAATAGGGAAATAGGGTCTTGAGCTACTAAATCTTTAACTACAGTGTGGTGCTAATCCTATACTATATACTTTGTACACATTTCGCCAATGGTAATAACGCTACAACACAGATTTAACTAGCTGCGAGATTAGATACTGATACTCCGGCAACAGCAGTGTGCGCAATATTCAGGCTGTGTGCATAAATGCTATTTTTGCAGTACAGGTCTGGAGCTGCTGTCAGCCTGTCTTCCAGGATATCTGTGCTCCGCTGGCTTTTGATTATGCAAATACCACGCACTATAAATAAATTAGTATAATTGCATCTGAAATACGCTTTGAATCTTCCTCCAAGATGAAAGCGTGTAAATAATGTATTTCGTGTCACTGCATTATTCATTCTCTATTAATTACAAACATCGGAGTGCTCAGTGTCAACATGCATACTCTCCATCGACATAATATGGACATTGTATTTTGCCGTATAACTCCGTATATATATATAAATATATATATATACCGAGTGTCAGTGTCAAGGTACTTGTAGTAAATCACCACGCTAATTGTCTCTCGCCATCTACACTCTCAATTTCCCATTAGCGCACTCCGAACACAATGAGCGTAACGCAGTTTCCTAACCTCAAAAGGCTTAAATGAAATGTTTGAGTGAGCTCAGCCTCTGTAAAACACAACGTCCATGTAAAATCCAAAATCCATTGTCAGTGCCCCAGTATGTTGTTTTTTTTCCATTTCACATTATGCATTTTACATACCGTTTCAAAAAGGGGAGGGGCTACACGAGACACGAAATAAGCATAAATACTGTAAATGTGCTGCCACTGCAATTAAATACGCCAACCTCTCCCTCTTTGTAAAGCATACGGTGTCGAGGCCTTGATGCGTTTTGAATGCGGCGAACCAATTGAAAATGCCATACTGTTCGGCAATTAAATTATATGGGATCTCGGCTTGTCTAGGGAGCCGCTGCCGGTGCATATGGAATAGTAAGCAGTGGTTGCTACGCTCGCATTAGCATCTGGCCCTTTTATGTAAATTTGATGAGAAAGGACTCATGCATATACGCCAGGGCTGGGGTGCACCCGCCTAATATCCTTATTAGAGAGGGGTGAATTAAATATTTATTAGGGGGGCTAGGGGTTAGCAAGGGGGGCCTGTCCTGTGTTGTCGTGAGGACCTGAGGTAGAGCAAGAGTGGGGGGGGGTGGAAAGGAAGGAGGAGGAGGGGTCTGGTTGGCTTTCTCTATGAGTGTCTCTCGCTGCCTCAAGGTGCCACCATCTTAAGGCGTTTGGCAGTGGTGAGAGTGTGAGAAGGGTAGACCTAAAATGTCCGCTGGCATAGACACACGCGCACGCATACACATTAACACATACAAATTTCGGCGCGGCACGCGGACGGGCACGCGCAGCTCCGGAAGCCAATTATTCAATTACCGTCGTCGGCAGCTATGCATGCCGAGCATTTCATTTGCATGCATTAATTTTCCTCGATTACTGTCACCTTTGCGATCGGCTCGTGTCCTAATGCGTCGTTTACTGAGTACGGAGGGCTGCTGCTACCACCCTGGCCATCAGGAACGAGACAATATGTGTTCATTTTCTGAAGATTTGAATCTTTCATTTCTACGTAATTTGGCACCCGTAGAAACGATGCTTGTTTGTCTGCTGGCTTTTCATCAAGCGTACAGTCTGACAGACATTTCCATAATTCGCTTGTAGTCATTTTCAACAAAAGATTACCGCTTTAATTTCCTACACATCATATAAATATGCAAGGCAACATATATAACATGAATGCATCGATGTACGTTGAGGAAAAGGATACACCATTGCACCTTTTGTGCACAGTTCCTGACAAAAGTTACAAAGTTAGACCGTTTTTTTTTTTTTCTGAGAGGGTAGATGATGCTATTCTTATTACTGTTACACTAAAAATGACAATACAAATACCAGAGCGGAGGAAGGAAGTCAGTGACAATGTTACTAGTTTATGTACATCAGTGGTGTACCTCTCTCCCTATCTTTATTGTCTCTCACACACACACTCTCTCTCTCTTTCTCTAGCTGACCTTACCTTACTGTTAATGATCATAAACGTGCTAAATGAAGAGGCATACACACATACACACACAGACACACACACACACACACTAACACACATTGTTCGGTGAGATACAGGCGCAGCATTAGCATTCCCTTTCATCCTGAAGTGTTCCCGAGGCAGAGCAAGAGGAAGAATGTGCAGGAAATTATTCAAAATAAATTATAGCACACATCATCCCCATCTTTCGGGCACAGAAACAGACACAGGTATACACACACACACACACACACACACACACACACACACACACACACACACACTAGTGCATATTGCAACACAACAGTAAGGTTCACCAGACTGGGCGAGTCTCTTATCTGAGGTATTTGACTGTTGTTACAATTAGAACGTTGGTCATCGGTGTGTACGTGTGTGCTGAGTGTGTGTCGGTCTGCACCTTCATCGTGCGCTCATGATGGAAGTGTATGCGTGTGTATGTGCTAATTATATATATTGTCCATGCGATCTGTGTCCTTGTATACTCAGCCGGGCTCTTCCCCTCTACCAGCGTAAAGTATACAATATCAGCCGTTCCCTTCCCTGCCTCCCCCTCTCCTCTGATGAGTGGTACGCCCCGGCGTGCTGCCAGAGAAGTGAGTATAATTAAACGGCTGCATGTTTGAGCCTGCCGTTGGCTAATGGATTGTTACCGGGAGGAAATGAGACAGGAAGCATAGGGGAGCTGGGTGGCAAAGCAGACCTCGACTTTGGATAATGAAACACTGTAAGCCACCAGGGTGGAGAGTAGACACACCTCTCATAAAGGAGATGCTTTTGTTCTGTGACTACTTCTTTTTGTCATATAGGTAGGTACAATTGTTGAGGAGTCACACAATAGCAGAGAGGTACAATAAATACTGCAAATAATACTCCAGAATTATTTCATTTCCAGTTTAATGTTTCATTAATACTCTTATGTGCCAGCTCAGTGCGGTTCACGTGACTATAAATTTAATTCCATCCTATCCATCCTGCAATACATATCCTTGATGGAGTTTGACCTTCGTACATATCCTTTGTATGTTTTGTTTTATGTGTGTGTGTGTGTGTGTGTGTGTGTGTGTGTGTTTGTTATAATCATATGTAACATTTACATACGCCGGGCAATTTGTGTTAGCATCTCCTGCATCACCGCAGTGCTGCTTTTAGAGAAAGCAGTGGTTGATTCTTGGCATCGTCGTCGCTGAGGTAGTGCCCCCCAACCCCCTCCACCCCTTACATGTAGGCCAGAAGCAGAGTAGCGAGTGGGGGGCGGAGGGGGAGAGGGAAAGAGGGGCAGGAGAAAGATGGGATGAGACAAGCCACACAAGCCGCAAAGGGAACGGGGTGAAGGTGGAGGGGGGGAATGCTGTATAGTTACCCTAAACCCTGCCGTAGGGCTAGAAACACACACACACACAGTGGGTTTGCCACACAACCGCAAGACACACTCAAACAGTGTAGAGCAGGAATGGGGAGTATGAGAATCTGTCTGGTTTAAAGACGCCCTTATTGTTCTTTTGTTAATTGAAATTAAAGGGCATATATGGTTGTATGGTATTCACTTCTTTTATTTACATTCTGGGATTCATGATTTTTAATGTCTTCTTTGGCTGTTTGTGTTTAATAATATAATACATGAATAAAATCAAGAACTCAAATTTTGTGTATTTGTGTTATTGGTTATTGCGATGTAGCCCCTCACAGTGTGTGTGTGTGTGTGTGTGTGTGTGTGTGTGTGTGTGTGTGTGTGTGTGTTTTGATAGGGAGCTTTAATAAAAAGTGGCATCTGTCAGTTTGCTGTTGACATGTGTCAGAAGAGTCTCACCATCACATGGGAAGGCAACAGGAAATATCCTAACCAGCGAAAAGATACTCCATACAGTTTATAAATTACAAGAAAATGCTCCACTCTAATAACCCACAATCAATCCACGTTACAAATATAATATCTATTCAAGATCTTGGATAAAAATCAAATAATGTCTAAATCTATCTCTATTATAAAAGAAAATCATCCTTGTGCACTTCTAAGAAAGAAAAGAGAGATGGCTCATTTTTCTCAGTGATGCCCATCCATCCATTTTTGACATTTGGCAACACTTTCTGACTGGGTACACTTGACCCTTACTTCACATGGGGGAGAATGTCAACTGTCATTTTTCTTTAAAGGGTTAAAAGGGTTAAAATGGTTAAAAGAAAAAAAAAAACACAAAGACAAAATATGTGTTGTTTCCAGTTCATGAGCATGTTGCTGTGTCCTTTGGAGTCAAAGATGAGGGATGAAGTGATTCTTACGATGCTACTATCTACAATGGTTACCTTTGACCTCAAATGGACTCTTTAGCTCTGACCTCTGACCTACTCAGCCGTCACCGGGAGAGGTCAAGGGCTGTTCACATATCAGAATTGTACTGGATGACTTCACTTCGAACTTCATTTTTCTCATTTTATATCATTTACTTCGAAAGGTAGAAGTCAATAATGTTGCTACAACAGAGTTTCAAGGTAGCATTTAAACAAGGCTTTATATTAGCATTTTGTATGAGAGTATGAAAGTATGAAAAAAAAATACATGCCACCCGTGACCTTCAAATAATCTGTAAACCATCTGCTTGTGCCGTAAAGGTCCTGGGTTTGGCTTGCTATTTCTGGCAAAGTGTAAAGGTTGAGCAGTGTAAAGGTTGAGCAGGCGCAAACTTATTACAAATATGAATTTCAACGAGTAAATTTAGCTCTGGTAAATGCTACCTCTGTTTCGCCCCTCCATCACATGACCGTGCGCTTGCATTTCCTTCTCCTTGGTGGAAACATGCTAATTCTAATTTGCTGCCATGGGAACCCGACACCTTGCTGCACCAAACCTACCATCTGTACTGATGTCTGTGTGTGTATGTCTTCCATTGTTGCAGTGTTGGAGAAATGTAACTGTGGAGAACTGCAGGCTGCAGGAGGTGGAGGTCAGCTGGAGATGCCTGCGATGCGGACCTACATGAGGTGAGCTGGGTGTGTGTGTGTGTGTGTGTGTGTGTGTGTGTGTTTGTTTGTGTGCTACATGAGTCAGATATGGATCCAGCAGTCTTAGAGCATCTGTCCAATTGCCCTACAGCAGAAAAATGTCTTGGGCTTTTAATCGGTATATATTTTATAACTAACTTTTCAATATGTCTGTTCTTATCTGTGATTGGTCTGCAGAACTCTCAGAAACCCTATTTTAGCCTATTCATGCCCAAACTATATTCCTTATTATTTGTGGGCTGACTGTAACCTCTGGGGATGCCAAAGATAAAACGTTCCCACTATGGGATGTTTCTAGGATCCAAATTCATAACAGACACAACATGACTGTGTACTCACATACTAGGGAGCTGTTGAAAGCAATAATTTCAGCAATTTTCATTTTCATACATCTTTCAAATTCAGAAATCACAATCACAATTATTCACTTTTGAAGCTCTTGAGAATTATTTGATTTTATTATTTTTTAAAAATGGTCTAAAACAGCCAAATTTCTTTGTTGGCGGGGGGTTTGCACTGAGCGTTTTTCCACACTGAGCCCATGTCTGCTTGTGTGTGAGTGTGTGTGTGTGTGTGTGTGTGTGTGTGTGTGTGTGTGTGTGTGTGTGTGTGTGTGTGTGTGTGTGTCTGTCTGCTTGCCTGCAGCAAAGTTAGCCTGTGTGTTGTTGGATAAAGGCAGAGATGTTAGTAGCGGTCCAGAGGACACAGTAAACAGAATAACAGCGGTTTGAGGGGAGCTCAGGCGACGTGACCATGGGCAATATCAAATCCCATGACCCATCCCTTTGCCCTCTGGTCCATACCAAAGACAAGAGGCACAGGGAAAACGGAGGTTACTGCTCACTGTTCAGCACAACAATACAGCACATGCAACACACACACACACCAGTACTAGCTCCAACCAGGAAGTGATTGCAAAAATTATCTCTCGTCACTGAAATCCATGCTCCGCCAATATAACGACCTTATGCGTGATAACACTCAGTAATCACCCTCCACCGTGGCATTCTTAGTGTTGCGTGCAGGACATCTTGCTCTACCTATTAGACCTCCTGTTATTATTAGATCTGACATTTTATGTTATTGACGACAGTACAGATTTTAATGAGGAGCTTGTACTGACATCAAGGAAGGGATTATCAGTAATAGCCGGTTGATTTCCATCTGCGTTTCCATGATTTCAACTTTGACCCCACTTTTGTTGCAACCTAGTTGGCCACCAGGGAGACTGACGTGATGTAGCCTCCAATTCTTGGCGTATTAGATGCACTATGCACTATGCACAACTAGCTGAAATGATAGGCATATGTCACTGTCAGCAGAAAATACACACCACTTGGTAGCTGGAAATACCAATCTCATGCTTATTCTCAAAAAGGCTAGAAACAATACTACGCAATAGCGCCCCGTGGTAGGAAAAAAATTTTTAAACTGAATGAAAATACCCCGTTGACTCCAAGTGTATCTGCGTTGAGTGTTCTCAGAGTCAAAGGAAGCGCTTATTTCTTGTGTGATGCTGTAAGAAGAAGGAGCTGAAGAGAAGAGGTGGTGTGTCAGCGCCCATGGGCCTCAGTGTGTGGTGGTGTTACCCGTCATAATTACTCCCAATACTCAAACGCATTTGGTGGACTGCTCAAAAGGGCCAATTAGAAGGGCAGACCAAGTCGCGGCGCAGGAAAGTCAGTGCTCATGTCTGTACCCACCATTAAACTCCTTGAACCTAGGCTCCCACCACGGAGAGATAGCCTCTAAGCATCGCTGGGAACTCTACAGTACATTATTTTCTTCAGTGGTGACGCAAACTCTCCTGGACAAAAAATGTTGGAAATTACCTATTAGCATGGAAATAAACCCTGATGTCACCACTTTGTTACTGTAAGCGAATTACCTTTTAATGTCGATCAATGTGGATGTGTTTCTTTGTGCGTGTTGTTCCGACATGACGTCACCTCTGCTTTGAGGAATGCAGTTTTTTTTTGTGTTAGCCAGTATTGAGTGTGTAATTGTTGATGTTGTTGCTCAGATTGACCACAGAGGTTTGGCTGTCAGGGTTTAGTGAAAACCAATATCCCATTGTAGAGGTGAAGGCCATTGCCTGACTCTATAGAAATGTGCCGCTCTGTACAGTGGAAAAGCACACTTGAACATTGAACTATTCATTGAACAGTAATTCTTTGTCAAAGAGTCTTTTAACTGTTTCAATGGTTAGATGCTACACTGGTTGCCAAGGATTTCCACCAATCCAGTGAGAGCGCTCAATACAGAATCTCTGTCATGGTTTTCTATATAGACCATCATCTATAGACTGGCCTAAAAGCCAAACCCTCAAAGTGTGTCAGGGTCATTAGACCCCTATATGTGACTTTGCATTATTTAGTTAGCTGTGGGAAGGTAGGCTTTACGCTATGCTTTTTAAGAGTCAGAGCGATGTCTAACCTCCCATCAGCCTTTGCCTGTGTGCAGAGCATGCAGGGTCATGGGTTCAAAGCTGAAACAGGAAGCCAAGACAATTTCCATCTTTGCAGATGAAGATATGCTCTGACACTCCCAGGAAACACCCCCTGCTAGAAATGGGGACAAAGCTTTTTTTTTTCCTTCCTTTTGGTTACATCCCTTCTGTTTTACTCTCTCTTTCCTCATATTAAAATTACTATGGCCATCTTTCTTTTTTCATATAGTATTTTGGTAATTCAAAACCATATAATTTGCACTGTAGGCAACATATTTTCCCTCACTACTGTTTACAGAATATTAAGATAATTGTGCCCATGAAAACACAAAATGTATATAGATTGTTTACACTACAACACACATTGCCTATCCTGTACTCATAATCATCTATCACACATGCATATTTGCACTAGAGTTGGTTACTAGAGCATTTCCATTAGGGTGACAGCGGGAGTAAGTATTCATAATGTGGCGCCCACATTTGTGACTATAGACCCTCCAGTCCTCCAGGCCTGCTTCTGTATCATCAGCGCTAGCTCACAGCGACTAATGAAGTCGTCTGCATGTGTCTGCATGATGAAGACGTGCTATGGTGTCGATCAGTCTGTGTGTGTGTGTGTGTGTGTGTGTGTGTGTGTGTGTGTGTGTGTGTGTGCAAGTTGTCTACAAAGATAAAACAATAATGCAGGACAAAAGATGCCAGCATACAGGAAGGCTCTAATATAGGTCCATTCAAAAACATCAAAATAGATCAGTAGCACAGTAAATAATGTAAGTAAGGCATCATTTTTTTATTATCCGATAATATAATAGTGAACAATTACAAATGATGACTAAAGTCAAGAAGGTAAAGTCCTAACTATGGGAGAAAAATAGTACATGGTTTATGAAAATATAAATATAAAGTAAAATATGTGAAAGGTGCGATTTCTTTCAAATGATTTACTTTCCATCTATAATTTTTCCTATTTCCTATTTGTCATGTAATTCCATATTTCATGCTTGGATGCAATCCTTCCCCATGCTATATATTGCAGATGCTCATGCCTCTCAGCGATAGCGCAGCATGTCCCTTTCCATGGTTGTTCAAAAATTCCACAAAACTAGAACATATCCATCTTTTTCTCCTGATTCTGATGCATTGCATTACCAGAGGAGGAGCGGGGGGGGGATGGTGGTTGTGGGGCGGGGGTATTTGTTGAAATCACTCGTTAGAAATTTAGAATTAAAAAAGATAAAACTGCAGCTTTTTCATTTAATATCCAAGTATCTGTCGGTGGGCTGTGTAATAGCGCTGCGTACGTGGAGCTCCTGCATCATCATTTTACAGTCAGAACAAAGGATATGCACATAATAAAATCATGCAAATAAATGCAAATGGCTGGCAGCAAGGAGTGAGGTGGCAGGAGGGGGAGTTTGTAAACGCAGAGAAAGGTACCAAGGACTTGGTATACACCCTTGCTGGACAATCTTCCTCCGCTCCAGCTGATTTAAGATGTGGCCGATAACTAAAAATATATCTGTTTTGAATCTGATTACAAATCCCTTCTCCGCTGTGTCGGGCATAAAAAACAAGAGTTTGAAGCATTTCCCCTGCTTATAAAGATCGGATGGACCTGCTTATTTACTCACAATGCCTAAACAATATGCTTCTTTGCATCTGTTCTTTTATTCTGCCAGAAATGCTCTTTATTTTTTATGATGCAATAAATTGCGTATTGTGTTCATTAAAAACCCCTATTCTCAGATGCAGTGAATTTAAATGAAAAAGCTGTGTAAAAATGGCCAGGAAAGGCATTTTGCTCAATGTGTGTGTTTGTGTGATGCAATATTTGACTGTAAACCCTTTCCACATCAGAGAAATGCAAAACAGATATTAGAAACACCAAAGCTAATGAAAATCATACCTCTACGCCCCACCCTCACAGTAAAAACTTCAACCTTATCAAAAATGTGACATTTTCATGAGTGCATTCATTAAACCAGTGAGGGGGGATTAGGCATTGACAACCCACCCCGCTCTTCATTTTCCACTAGCCATGAAAAAATAGCATATGCTCATATTTATTTTCCTGGATATTTGAATTGGTTCTCACCATGAATATTGAAAGCGTTGGTAGGGCTGCCTATTTACTGCACAACAACACAATGTCAAGTGCATCAGCACCGAGCGGACAAAGAGATTTATTTGCCATAATCAAAAGTTAAAGGCCACTTCTTCTTATCCTAAATTATAGATTTCCATTTCGATAACTCATTATACAACACAGTGTTGCACAATTTTCGAAGTGTGTGTGTGTTAGTGTGTGTGTGTGCATGTGTGTGTGTGTGTGTGTGTGTGAAACTGTGTCTAATCAGAAATGGGTTCCAAAATTAAACTTAACCCTAATTTGAAGAGAAATCAAAGCATTTTGTATCAAAATCTTTGCGTGAAAATTGAATAATTTTCAAATGCCATCTGTTTCTTTTCATGAATATAATTCCTGCAGCGTGGCTGTATTTAGAAAATGCAGGTATTAGTGTATATATGGTTTAACAGGCTCATATTCGGGGGTTGTTGTGCAGTCGCACAATCAAGTGATTGGTGTCAACTTGCATGCACAAAAACACATTTAAATAATGCCTCCCTCTTCCAGACACTACACACACACACACACACACACACACACACACACACACACACACACATCTGGACCAACCCTCAGACACAATATGGAAGGGGAGAAAAGGGGGAGGGCACAGACAGACAATCACAATTGTGCATAATGATGTTAACATTCCTGCATGTCTAATGCAGGATATTGAGACAGACTCTGGCTGGCCCACGCTCTCCGTGTGTGTGTGTGTGTTGTGTGTATGTTGTGTGTGTTGTGTATGTGTGCACGTGTAGAAGCTGTAGCGGTGCATAATGATGTATTAATTGTGGCCTGCTCTTGCTCCTGTTGTTTGGGCGCCTGGCCGAGGTGATGAGGAGCGCTTTGAAGCGACCGTTAATCTTGTCAAACGTATGCAAGATCACACTGCACTTTATTTTCTAGTCTGCTGTCATGACATTGTAGGTGCACCGTAATCTCTGTCGTATGGACACCATGAGCGGCTATTGTTACAAAGCCATTAATGATTAATATAGCAGCATTACTTTCCACAGAGTCATCACTTATAAATAAATTTGTATTATTTATTTGTAGATTTATTAGTTTATCGTGATATCGGCCCAGACTTACACAGAGATTCAAATAAAACAATTGTGTTTTTATCCAATGCGAGTCCAGTTCAATAAAGGCATGCGTGTCGATGTTCATATTTTTGCAGAATAAGCGCTGATCCTCCAATACCTGTTATAATTTACGACTTCCTGTAATGACTGCAACGACTGTTTAAAACGTCCTCAGCCTTACTGGAAACATCTCCCTATTCACAAGGAGCGGCTTAAAGGGCGTGCCTTAATTTCTATTGCAAATGTAAGCACCATCAAGTGATCCTCCAAAACCTTTTATATTTTTTGACTTCCTCACAAATAGAAAGAATCAAACAGAAGGGCGGGGGGGGGGGTAAAGTGAATATGAAAATAGAGCACGGCATCATAAAAGATGGAAACAAAGAGGGACAGACAGCATACACTGAGGAGGACAGGCAAAAGATGAAGCTCATTTTTTCGTGGGCACCCAGTGGCGTCTGCATTGCAGATCGCTGAAATCCCCCTCGAATGCGTTCCTGGGCTTAAGGGGGATGGGGTGGGGGTGGGTGAACGGGGGATGGGTTTATGCTATCTCTGCTTTGGTACACTTTGTTTTTTTTCTCCCCCCACCAAAATATATTTTTTCTGTCTGCATCAAATGTCAAGTTAATTTCCTGGGTGCTATGAGGGATGTGTCCTCCCCTTCGGTATGTGTGGCAGGGCGGCGGATTGTGGCAGGGTGCTGTGCATGTATGTGTCTCTGTGTGTGTGTGTGTGTGTGTGTGTGTGTGTGTGTGTGTGTGTGTGTGTGTGTGTGTGTGTGAATGGAGAGAGGGAAAGGGGCATGGCAAGGGAAAGAGAGAGACGAGTAGAGGTGGTGAGGGGGGTGAGTACAGTATGCTAGTCTATAAATTGGCCCTCTCTGAAGAGGTAGAGAGGTATGTTGAAGGTGTGTGTGTGTGTGTGTGTGTGTGTGTGTGTGTGTGTGTGTGTGTGTGTGTGTGTGTATGTTGGGGTGGGGGATAATAATATAAAAATACAATGCAATCAGTAAGAGGTGTTTTTTCCCCAGTGTACCTGCCCATGTGCTTTTGTCAAAAAATGTATGTGCATTCTTGTGTTCAGTTTTTCTTTTGAAGGAAAATCTAAATGCAATGCTAATGCAAAAAATATTGTACTGGATACTTGTCAATCAATGTCATCGGAATATCAAATCTTTATTGACTCCCAGTGACTTCACAGATATACAAATACGTGTGGAGGAAAATTTCCACCCACTCTCTCATCAGTGGGTGGTAACCTTCCAGTGATGTCTAAAGCTTGTTACCGGTTGAAGTCCAATAGCAGATTAGTCATGTATTACCTTGTTGCTTGGCAATAGTACATTTTTTTGCTCTACCTTTGTGCCTCCCAAGGTTAGCCCATATTTCAGGGTTTTGGTTGATTTTTATTTCGGTCTCCATTTTCATTGAGTAATTGGGTGCCTCTAACAATCATCATGTCTACTAATCTCAGCAAACCCCAACCATTTAAAAAAAAACGTTTTTAAACAAAAAACGTGCATTGCTATCTGTACGGATGTGAACCTGCTTGCATTCCAGTCTGTACGGATGTGCACCTGCATGCATGCCAGTCTGTATGGATGTGCACCTGCATGCATGCCAGTCTGTATGGATGTGCACCTGCATGCATTCCAGTCTGTACGGATGTGAACCTGCCTGCATTGCGGTCTGTACGGATGTGAACCTGCATGCATTGCAGTCTGTACGGATGTGAACCTGCATGCATTGCAGTCTGTATGGATGTGAACCTGCATGCACGTCTATCTGAGTGATCGTGTGCATTTTTGTGTGTGACTGTTAAGTGTATGAAGGCAAACTGTATATTTTGTATTGCGAAGTGTAAAACGCCTTAATGCAGAGAAAGGGATTATGCATTTGTCAGTCGTGCTTACGCTGATGTATGCTCCTGCCCCACAAACGTCACATCCCATAACCCAGAAAAATTACACCAGTCCCGCCTAATTACGCATGTTCATGATGCTGCTTGGCGTGGCGCTGGTAGCGCGGTTCTGCTACGAGCCTCGGAGCTGAGGGATGTGGCAGAGTGGAAGGGCTTTCAATCCACCGATTCCCCCACAAGCGTCAGCTCGATAACCTCCATGCCAATTTTATTATGATCTGAGAGCGTTACAGAAAGACAGTTTTCTCTCTCTTTTTCTTGTAATTGGTCGTATGGCCGCCTGCAGCATGTTCAACCCTACTGGGAGTTTTCAATAAAGAAATTAGCTTTGTCCTAGATTATGAAGGTCATTTTGTAAAGGGACCAGATTCTATATACAACTAATGGTTTTTGGAATAGTTTGTCACCCTCTCTCTCTCTCTCTCTCCCCCTGTGGTAAAATGTGATTCTCATGGTCAGTGGTGATGAACCATATGCAAAGCAGTGGGACAGATGCCGTTTACATGAGAAAGAGTGAATCAAAATGGAGTTATGACAGTAGGAGAAAGACAGGGGATGAAGGGTTGGCGATAGAGAGGGGAGGGAGAGAAAGAAGACAGAAGAGAGCGAGAGGTTGTAGTGGCTGGCTCAATGGCTTATTGTAGCACTTGCGCAGCAGACTTAATCAGAGTTGGCCCAGCTGTAATGAAGGAGCGGGTCCAGGCTGTGCCACTGCTTGGGTAAACAGCGATTGTTCTCAGTGCAGGGTTCCCAAACACGGGCAACAACGGCACCATTGTCCCGCCAGCTCTCATTAAGAGGCGAACCAGGGATGGTGCGAGGAGGAGAAGAGGGGAGGGGAGGGGAGGTGGGTGAAAGAGGGGCAAGAGGGGATGAGGGGGGGGGGGGCGGGGGGGGTGTGAGGGGGAGCAAGAGCGAGTGGGAACCTGACAGGGACAGAGGGGTAGGAGGGAGTGATGGCGAGGAAGAGAAGGGGGGGAGGGAGATGGCGCGAGGTGTTTCTCTCATCCTGTTCAACCCCTTCGTCTTTTTTTACTCTTCCATTATTTCTTATTTTCCCACCATCTTCTGCCTGTTTCCATATCCATCCATCTTCTCAGCCCTCATCTCGGTGTCCACCTATCTTTTCCCCGTCTTTTTCCTCCCATCTTTTCATCCACAGTTCTTTCCTTCATCATCTTCCCAGCCTCCTACTCTACTGCTTCCATCCCTCTTTGTTCCTCTACTTCCTCCTATCCTTAGCTTCGCTTTGGCATTTGGGGTAGTGAAGGATGCTTTGACTGTCATACCACCTTTGCATCAATACCCTCCCATCTAGAGAGAGCGAGGGAGAGATAGAGAGAGAGAGTGGGAGCAACAGAGAGAGGGGAGTGAGAAAGAGAATGAGAAAGAAAAGAGAGTTGGGAGGGGGGGGGGGCGAGGGAAGCAAGGGAGAGAAAAGGGGTAGCAGCAAGACAAAAAGAAAGATCATGCCGTTTCCTAGCTTAATGAACACGGCCAAAGGATGATCACAATAGAATACATTATGCTCTTGTTAGCAGAAGCAATCAATTAGCAGAGAGCAAAGCCTTGGCACACCATCCGGCCTGCTTGGGCACCAGCTCATTCACAGCCCGAACGAAACAACCCAAGGAACACTCTCGCCTTGCCGGTTTTCCCACCCTCAATGCCCAGTGGCCACAAAAGATTTGATTTTACTCCTCAATGTGAAAGAGGACAGTGTTGAATTTGCATTTCCGCCTCATTCATTCCACATTAGCTGAAATATTAGCCAGGTTCCACTGCAGTGAAAGGTCTTGGCTGTGTGTGTGTGTGTGTGTGTGTGTGTGTGTGTGTGTACATACAATGCATTAGCAGATATATTAACCAAAGTTAGTCCCAAAATACGCAAACCCCATTTAGTCTCTATCAGCTACACCAATGAAAGCGATGTGATGCTGATTGGTCTGCCTGAATGGAAACTGTCCTCTGACACCACGCTATGCCCAGTAAAGCTTGGCTCCACGAGATGAGAATCAGCACTGACAATGTCTCTGTGAGTGACAATGACAATTGCATACCAAATTGTCTCTCAGGTCCCATCAGCAATTTATACAGGGGTTGGGTGAAATTCCTCCATCTTTTTTTCCCATGTTTTCTTCTTCTTTTTTTGTGTCAGCTAGAGGAATGGCTCTGGGTAATGGCAGCAATCTATATTGTGCAAGGAGTATTTCCCGCCTTAACACAGGCGCAAATCACCACTGTCGGGCTGAGGATCTGTAAAGGTGTGGGTGATGAGTTGAACACACTGCTTTCACTGAGGAACTTTGCTGTGATTCCAGGCAATGGTTGGAGTCGAAGGAAACAAAAAGAAATGAAGGGAAAGAAGGGAGAGAGGAAAGATTGTGTTAACACTCAGGATGTAGGACATTCCTTTCTGAAGAAAGTGCATGCTGGGAGGAAGATGGCCTCAGGTTTGGGTTCAGGGAATCTGTTGTTGCTCTGTTTGCCGGGGCAAAAACTATATGGCCATCTGGACATGTGAGTGCGTCTTTGTGTGTCTTTGTGTTACAACAGTTATTGCTATGTTCAGAGACTCTGAACATCATGTACTAATGTATAGTACCTACTAAATGGATGCACTGTGAGCATTGTAGATCAAATAGATAGAGCATTTAAGCTAAATATAAATCATATACAGTACTTCTTTGTGTTATCTTCTTTGCGCCTCACTTTCCCTCCAATGCATCAACTGCATGTAAAACCTGCATGTAAGCTATTGTGTCCATAACAAGCTTCATAGTAGGGAGCTGAAGTCAACAACACATTCAGTATACGTTTGTGTATGTGTCTGTGTGTTTTTGTGTATGTGCAAGTGTGTGTTTGTATTTCAAATTTAAAGGAAAAGTAGAGTCCACACATGTACAAGCATAAGGAATAAATAAAGATGAGAAGGATATCATGATGTGCAATCTTTCCTTTTCCGTAACTTGGATGCTTTCCCATTGTTTCTCTCACAAGATGATGTTGGAAACCTTTTGCTGGTCGTCAGTGTGCCTTGGATGGGCGGTACGCATTTTGAGCTTTTAAAAAGAGCGTGTGTTTGTATGTTTGTATCTGCCGGAGTATGAAAGTACGAGTGCATAAATGCTCATATTGTATTGAGTGTGTTTAGGGTGCAGAAGGGAAATGCTCTCTCACCACTTTGAAAGTTGAAATGTGCAATAGCTAATGGACGGGGAGCAGGGATGGCAACGTAGGCTATGGGAGGCAGGGGTGTACACAGTATTGCAGCTGTTTGAGCAATGTGTCTGACTTCAGGCTTAGGTTTGGAAAAACACCTCGAACCTTGATGTTGCACAAGAGAGCTTCGGCTTTGATGAGTCGTCACGTCAATTAATATTCCATTTCTGAGGCAATAGTTTGACAATAAGAATTGTTCTGTAGCTGTTACAGAAAAAAATGCTTCATTTTTTTAACCTCACTGTGAAGAGGTTGAGTTTGACACCTTTTGAAACCATTTGTCACTTTTTGAAACCATTTAGAAACCATAGAAAGGATTAAAGAAAAAAAGACTTTTCCTGTGTTTAAATGCTGCTGCACTGTATTATTATTTTTTTATTTTTTTATCTAGCCTTTTGTTTCCCCAAATCATCTCAGATGTAAGGTCATCTCAATGCCATAATACAACAGGATAAAGAAGTTTGTGAAAACCTGGC